>PVJN01020021.1:0-36533 GCA_004026805.1 Lasiurus borealis
CGGCAGCAGCTGGGCTGGTTCCATCCAGGAGGCTCTCTATTAACTGTACAAGAAGGCCCTTTATTACCTCTCCTAATGGTTTTCCTCTATGGTTTTTGTCTTCATCAAAAAAGCCAAATTGATTGCTGCGGTGCTGTTTACCGATGTGGCTTTGAGGACAGAGGCAGCTGGGCGCTCCCCCAGCCCCGCTATTTGGACCGCTCTCTCTCTTGCTCCTGTGAGTGCTGTTTATAGCTTCTGAGGAGAGCACAATGGACCCCTGGAGGCTCCTGGCTGCACTGGGCCTGGGAGGGAGGGGGGGATGCCTTCTCTCTCAGCCTCGCTCCCTCAGGTAGCCCTCCCTGAGCTCGCCTGGGCGGGAAAGCCTGTGAGGAGGAATGGGAGACATCTAATCCTAAAGTCATCTCTGTGATTTAATCACCCTCCAACTTACTGCCAGTGGGATGTCACCTCACTTTACCTCACCTAAGGACTGTGCCTCACCATTTATCATTTTGAACATATAATCGTGAGCGTGGTCCTTTTAATCCCAGCCTCTAGGCCCAGGTGGCCAGGACCACATTTAATGCCACTAGACTCCTAAAATTGGACCCAGTGTGCTGCTGGCACATAGTAGGTGCTCTTACAAAGAGGGCCATAGATCTTGGGAATCCCCTAGTGCAGCGGTTCTCAACCTGTGGGTCGCGACCCTTTTGGGGGTCGAATGACCCTTTCACAGGGGTCGCCTAAGACCATCGGAAAATGCAGATATTTACATCAAGATGCATCACAGTAGCAAAATTTCATGGTTGGGGGTCACCACCACATGAGGAACTGTGTGCAAGGGTCACGGCCTTAGGAAGGTTGAGAACCACTGCCCTAATGGGAAGGCCTGGATCTAATTCACCTCCTTAGCACATTGCCCTTTGCAGTCTTCATTCGTGATGGCTCATGGGAAATGGGACCGGTTTAATGCTTCCCTCCTGCAGAGTTGTCCCTCTCCTTCAGGTAAGATATGAAAGTGCTGGCTTAGCTGGATGAAAAAGTGAAAGTGGGCAGAGATGGACCTTTGGAGATCGCTGGGCTGGCCTGTGAGTATGAGAAAAACTATTTTGAGGGCATATTGTCAAAGTGTGACAGAAGGTGGGGGACAGGGTCACGAGGGTCCTGAATGAGGACAGAAGCAGATTTGCAAGGAAACATGACCAGGCTATGACTGGCAGCCAGGGATCCTGGACACCAGCTCGACCTGGGTGCTAACCGGTTAGGCACTAACCAGCGTGGGTACTAACTAGTTAGGTGCTTGCTAGGCAAGCCATCAGCCATTGTATTGTACTAGTAAGATAATTTGTCTGATCGGCGAAGCTCCAGCTTCTTAAAACATGAACACTTACGGAAATAAAAGATGAGCTTTACTGTCAAAGAGAAACAGACAGACAAAACATGCCAACAGGAAAACATGCTTAAAAAAGAATACCTTTTCTATTTGGACCCATTTCCTTTCGGACAAAGAAATAAGTAGGTCGATACCATGGATTCTTCCTTCTCAATATCGTCCATATCTGTGTGATGCTTTTCAGCCCATGACTATCCCCTACCTCAGACACTCATGACCGCAGAAAATGGACCACACAGAGATCTTTACCTCCCCCGACTTCCTTCCGGTGTTGACCTTCTCCCTTCCGCTCTGCCCAGTATACCTCTGCGAGGCCTCTGCTCAAAAGCCTTGGGCTCATTCATTTAATAAATACCGCGGTTCACCATGAGTTGGGCACCATTGTAGATGTTTGGAAAACGGCAAACACTATCTGTCTCCTGTCATTGAATTTGGTGTAGTGGACGGTGACAGAGGAGAGATGATGGATGGGTTGGTAAGTAGATAGGTAGATAGATACTTTCACAGACATAAATGTATATTTACTTAAAGTCAATAGTTCCCTTTTGCCTGAAAGGAGTCATATTTGACTGAATGTATTCTATGTTTCATTGCCCATAATCTATTTTCCTAGGCTGTGATTTTGGTGGATTTCTCTGGTTTTGTCCAAACTAGAAAACAAAGAGAAGTGATTGCTTTTTCCTCACATTTCACTCTACTGTGTACTGAGAGCCTGGAATTAAATTATTTCCTCTTCTCATTTCTTTGTAGGATTTACTTTCCTTCTTCTGTGTCACTTCCCTGAGTCTCTCAGACTCCTGAATAGTTTAGCCAACAAAAACAGGGGCATGTCTTCAAAGGGAAAGGGGAATGGGTAGGTGCCAAAGAGCCCAGCCATTTTCTAGGCCTGAGCCCTGGAGCCAGGATGTCTCTGGTGGTATTTTTCCCCAAGAGCTACAACCTTCCTCCCTCCCCCCGGCCCCATCTTCCATGCTACCAACTGCCTTTCTGGAAGCTCACAGAAAAGGTGAACTTACAAGAAACACTGACAGGACTTGCTCTTGTGTTCTATTAATCGAGAGCCCAGTGCGCTTTGGAACATGGAGCCAACCCTGAGAATGGCAGGCAACTTGCTGTGGACCTGGGAAAAGTGTGCCATATGGAATCAGGCCATCTTGAACGGGGTTCCCGGGCCTGCTCACCTCTAGCAGGGTCCTCAGAGCTTCAGGGAGGGCAACGCATTACTTCTGAGGCTGTTTCCCATGTTGTATGGATCCATACCTGGGAAAGCTCCTTGCTACATGCATGATTTCCATAAACATATGAATGTTAGCAGCTTTTGGCCCTTGCTCAGCTCTTACCCTCACCTGCCTCCTCGCTGCACACACATTGCTGTGTCACATGCTCTCATGCAAGGAATGGGGCTACTGAAATATGTCAACCTGTGGACATCACTGTGCCAAAACAAAGAGAATATTCACAAGACAGAAACTTCACACATACAAATACACACACACACACACACACACACACACACACACACACACACACAGAGCTCCAATGGCCCCTTCCACTCCTTGTGTTACTCTCTTCCTCCGCAGTTTCGACATCCCGAAGGTAAGACTGAAGAGGAGGGAAGGGGCAGTTGAAGAACGCTGATGCTACCCACAGAAGAGAGATCAGTGCAGGAGAGAGCAAGGCAGGGGCAGCGGGGAATTCTGCGAGTCACTCGATGAGAAATTGACATGAAAGAGGACACAGTCAAACAAGCACACAGACTCCGGGCCTGGAGCCGCCGTCTCACCCCCTGGAGAAGCGGGGTTGTCTGGGCTGCCTGTGCGGCGCTGAGATGGAGACTCCGGCTTCAAGAGAGTCTTTGTAGCTGAGGGTCTCCGCTAAGTCTCTTTCCCGTCCCAGCCGGCTCCACCAGGCAGCTAGTACTTCTCTAACAAGCCGATTCCCCAAAGACCTTCACGGAGAACAGACGGAAGCTAGCTCGGTCTTGTAACCAGAGCAACTGTTCCTGCAAACCCACCGAGCGGGGAATAAGAGCAAGAGCCAGAGATGCGGGCTCCATGGGCAGAATCCAGCTTGCCTTCTTCCTCAGGGACAGCCGACCGTGAAAGCAACGCAAGGGTCCCAGCCCGGGACACTCAGAGACAACAAGCACAATGTCTGTGTAGTTGGTTTCTTATACCCTAAGGACTGCACTGAGAAACGGGGGAAATGGTTAGAAGGAAGCGGATGTTATAAAATACAGAGAGAGCTGGAGACTCTGCTAGGCACTCTCCACATTTTTATTCCACCATTCCACTAACAAACGCGAGAATAAGATATAGAACGGAATCATCTCTTATCTGACACCGTGCCTTCTAGACCATCATGGGTGGTAATGGTGGGGAGGCTTGGCCAGGGAGAAGGCAGAGCAGGGAAGAAATTAAGCGATTGGCTGCCTCTCTGTGCCAAGCGTCTATATTCCAGGGGCTTGCCAAGTCCTTTTGTGTTTCACCTTCCGCTCTACACCTCACAGCAGTGTCATGGCGTAGTTACTAACTCTCCTTTGCAGGTGAGCACGCTGAGGCTGAAAGAGGCTTCTCTGACAGAACCGGGGTGTCCATTCAGCTCTCCCTCACTTGCAGCTCCTGCTGCCTCAGCTCAGAGCAGTGCGCATGCCTGGGCTCAGACTCCCGTGCCGCTGTGTTCGCAGACACTGAAGGGCCACCTGGAAAAGCGTGTTGCCTTGACAGGCAGCCAGGCACCATGGCTCCTCGCTATGATTCAGGCTCCCCTAGTTCTAAGCGAGCTGCTCTGTGAATATCAGGGACCAAATTAAACAAAGCTGGAAGTCTATCTATATTCTGGAATCATTCGAATGAAACCAGAAAGAGCTCTCTGATGAGGACTGGAAGCTGAAGAATTTTTCTAAAATTTGTTCACAAGCAAGCGATCCTCAAATTATCTGGGAAGAACGCGCAGAGGACTTGCCTCGCTGTAACAAAGCAGATGGATGGTCGTAAAATATGCCCCAACACTCTCTGAGCCCGGCCATGCTCTCGCCGCACAGGGGATGGTGGTTTGGCCCTGGTGTACGCTCTGAGCAGTGCCAGATCCCATCTGGGTGGTGGGGCAGCTATGCCAGTTTCCCCTTCCCCGCTCAGTCCTCTGTTAGCTGTTTCCTGACTGCAGGATCCAAGGACTGCTCTCTATCCCGCCATCACCGTGAGCAACGAAAACAGTACCTCTGCAAGACACAATCAGGAGACGCAGGAAATGGGCAAAGAGAAATGATTTGCAAATGGGACAGGAGCTCGAGTTTCCATGGAACTAAAGTGGAGGTGGGGGGAGGAAATCAGCACCCCTTCTAGATGAGGATGGATGTAATTATATGACTCAGGAGAGTGGTGATGGTTCGTAAACCCCTCCACCTGGGACTTCTAAGGATGCTTAAAAAGATACATAAGAACCAGATGGAACCCTAGCATCTTCCTTAGTTTTCAGAATCACAGAAGATGCCATCTTCCACAACTTTGGCAAAATCGGAAACCTGGAATATTCCCCGTATCTCCATCACCACCTGCATCTATTCCTTCCCAATTGATCAGCCCTCTAACCATCACTTCAACTTTTCTGCTACTTCTTATTACTCCTATTTTTTTTCACCTGAATTATTTCCACTTCCCTTACCATGTTTTGCCCTGGCCAGTTTAACCAATGCCCATTAATCTACCTTCCTGCAATAGTGACCTTTTCTCTGTGTGAATTCCATCTCGGCTCCTGATTTAGTCCTTTGATGTCTGCTCTATCTATTTTAGGGCAAATCCCAACATCTCAGCGTTTCCTGCGAAGTTTTGAAGAATTTTGCTCTTGCCTGCTCTTTCCACCTTCTGCCCTGCCCTGTGCCTCTGCCTTCACCCTTCTTGGGTAATCTGTACTTGCAGTTTCTTGACCTTGCTATGCCTTTGTCATTGCTCAGTTGCTCCTCTTTCCTCTTTTTTAAAAAAATATATTTTATTGATTTTTTACAGAGAGGGAGAGGGATAGAGAGCTAAAAACATCAATGAGAGAGAAACGTCAATCAGCTGCCTCCTGCACACTCCCTACTGGGGATGTGCCCACAACCAAGGTACATGCCCTTGACTGGAATCGAACCTTGGACCCTTGAGTCTGCAGGTCAACAGTCTATCCACCGAGCCAAATCTGTTAGGGCTCTTTCCTCCCTTTTTCTAGCTAATTCATTCAGCTCCTTCAAGACTTAGCTCAGGCATCTATCTTATCTTCTACAAGTCTTCCTTGAGCCCTGATGTCTGGGTTCCTCTAGACCACCAGTTCTCAACCTATGGGTCGCGACCCCCTTGGGGGTCAAACAACACTTTCACAGGGGTCGCCTAAGACCATCAGAAAACACAGATACGATTCAAATTACAGTTATGAAGTAGCAACAAAAATAATTTTATGGTTGGGAGTCACCACAACATGAGGAACTGTATTAAAGGGTTGCGGCCTTAGGAAGATTGAGAACCACTGCTCCAGACCTTGAGTAACACCTACCATGTTGTGCTGTAATTTTAAATCCTCCCCTGGACTGGGACTTTCTTGCAGTTAGACACTATTTTGTGTTTGTCTCAGAACTTGTCATATATTCGGTACTGCATACATGTTTATTAGATTGAAAATTAAGATCCACTCTCCTTTTTCAACATTTCTTTGATGGTCTACCAAAAAATCCTCCCAGTTTTCTAAGCTTCCATCCAGAAATCAAAAATATGTCTCTTCCTTTTAAATTTCAGTAAAAAAACACACACCAAAAATATATTTTCTTTGTTTTTTGAAAGATGCAAACACAGTTGAAATCCTATCTTATGGGAACTCAGGAAAGTGAGAACTTTGATGGAAGGTTGAGGAAGGAATAGGAGGGAATGCTTATTTTGTAACTTATATGTACCAGGCACCATGTTAAGCATTCTCACTTCTTTACAGGTAATCATCTCACAGCCAGCCTTCTGAGGTGGGTATTATTACCATTGGATTAATTAAGAAGAGGCTGACATTCAGGCAGAATAAGAAATTGGTTGAAGGCAACATAACAGAACTTAGAAATAAATTTCCCCAAACTACATCATACTCTGTCTCTGTCGAGAAAATACTTGCTTTGAGGACTTTAGCTAAAAAAAGAAAAGGAAATGTCTTAGGGGATACAGCAAATCATGGATAGGTAAAAAAGAAAAAAGAAAAAGTAAATATTTTTATTTTCGGCATAGGAGATGCTATTAGACATGTAAATGCAAATGAATCCCAGAGTTATAGTCAACTCTTATCTGGAGAGACTCATCTTAGGGAAAGCATTCAGCAAGTCCAAAGTTAACTTATGCCTCTCACTCTGGAAGTCTCTGTATGTCCAGGCCTAATCTCTCTTTTCTCCTTTCCCTCATCAGAAAGACTCAGGGAGCTTTGAGACCCAATGAAAGATAATATAAGCTCAGCAATCCCATGTAAGAATTAAACTGAATATGCTGCCTGCATTTGACATTCTAGAAGTTCTCTCTCTCTCTTTCTCCAGGAATTCTTGTGCGGGCTGCATCTCCCATTGTACATACAGTGTGACCCTTTGGCCATTTATGCTTGTAACCCCTTTCACAGTGCTCACCTAACCAACACCTGTGTGCCTGCTCCATCAATAAAATACTTGAACATTGCATGGGCCATGGGCCTGCCACCATATTAATTTTTGTGCGACTATATCTGTTCACCATATCCATTGCCTGTATTAGCTGTCTATATCCCAGATTTTCTTCCCTGGGGAGAAAAGTGGAGAAAATAAAGAAGCTTCCAATAATTTCCCAATATCTGCTCCCTCTGTAGTCATTTCCTCATAGCTTTATCTGTATCGTTGCAATATGATACTATAATGTTTCTTTTTATAGAACTATTTTTACCTCTCAGATGTGAATTCCTTAAGGGATGTTCCTCACTAAATGTGATGCATGAATGAAGGAGTAAATGGAAAAACATAAGAAAAAAAATATTCCTAATGACCAGATGAACATGTTAAAAGAAGATAGCATTGTTTTTAGCTTTAGGGTTTTGTTTTTCAGTAGTAAACCTCGGGTTTGGCATCAATTCGTTATGCTCCATCGTTTTCATAAAAATGAGTAACTTACTTAACAGAAAATCAAAGGGCAAAAAAGAGGTCGCTGTCAGTTGAGGTGTCTCCTGCCTGTTTCTTCAGTCATTTGTTATGCTCATTGCATCTGGGGGTTTCCACTCCCCATTCTCCATCGTCTTCCAACTGTAATACATCTTGCTAGCAAGAAGAATGCCTTGAGTGTATTTCCTAAAGAAATCTTCTATGTATATGTTTTTAATAGGGTGTATTTTAGGCAAAAAAAAAAAATAATAATAACAAAAAAGTAATCCAATTGTTTAGCTGCTGTGTTTGAAAATAACTAGAGAAAGCCTCCCTTGCGGAACGGAAAAATAACAGCAAAGATTTCCATTATCTTGAAGTGTCTTGGTAAATAGGTATGCTTGCCAAAGGCTATATGAAGGATGATTGGTAGATGGATTGACAGGCGGGGATTGGATGGATGGCTTAAATAAATAGAGAGGAGCAGTCACATTAGGGAGGTGCATAGGATGGAATAAGGGTTAGATAAATGGGGGGCATAATCTGTGAATGAATAGGTGAGTGGTTAGCTGATGGGGAAGTAAATTGGTACATTGATGATTGATTGAGCTAAGTGGCTAGATGGAGTGGAAGACCAGTAAACGTCTGTGCCAGCCGGAGAACAGACAGATGGGGAAACGTTTCAGCACGTATGAGCAGGAGCAGGAGAAGGTCAGGGGTGGATGGGAAGAGGATGATTAAAAGGAATAATAAAATGAAGATGGGAGAAGGAGCCCTAAAGGTATTAAGATGGTTAAAGGGCTTTGGAATGTATTTGCTTCACAAGTCACGATTTTACATGAACCTGAGGAAACTGCAAACGCATCCATCAGTACCTACCATTTCCTTGGTATTTCCATTTTCAAAGAACATCATCTAGTTTATCACATTATTATCTGTGTTCCATACCCTGTGAAGGAGACAGAGTCATGAAAAGTCAGGGAGGAGTCCTTGTCTACCCACAAAGCCAGGACGAAACAAGCCTCAGGATTCTAACTCCGGAAGTGGGGGGAGGGGTCTTGCCAGAGGTGCTAGCCATGCTATAATATCAACAGGAGAATCTTAACCCCTTTTCTGCTAAACTCCCATAAACAGCCATTGGTTTTAAGCTTTATTGAGGCAAGTCTTGAGAAACCCAGTTGTTGAAAGACAAACAAAAACCGCCAGAGTTGTGAACTACAGCCCGCCTTGAGAAGCAAATTCGCAAATGGTACAGATGAGGAAACAAACACGAGGAAGGTCAAATGCTCGGCAATGTCACGTATCTAGTTACTGGCAGAACGAGGAAGGGCTAGCTGATGGAGAAGCTGTGGGTACAAAAGAGATTACATCCATTCAGTCAGAAAGTCAGATATGTGTGTGATGAAGGCAGAGGAGTGGGGGTGTTAATGAAAGAGAAAGATGTCGTAGAGAAGGCAATCAGAGGGATGGCACCTTCTTTCCCGGACCTCCTTTTCACGCTGTTACCCCTAAGTTTTACTACAGTAAAACCAAAAGATGCAGGACAATAAAAAATGGCATATTTGTCTATGAACAAATGGACATCATAGTCACCAAATCTTCTCATACTTATTCTTGTCACAGTTGTGAGTGGAATCAAACAGCAGAAATGATTAAGGAATAGAGTGACCAAACTGAGGAGTACCTGGTCATTATATTTCTGAAACTTCTCTTCTGATTCCATGAAGCCTTGGTCAATAAATACATCTTGTAGGCTTTGAGACTAAAGGTATATCTTATAGTATTTGTAAATGGCATACATATTAGAAATACAGGTCTAATAGAGCAAGTGGTTAGATTGCCTTCCATGCTGTATGTGTGTGTGTATCCTTAGGGTGAGAAGAAAGAGAGAGAGAAAGATGAGAGAGTGAAAGAAAGAGAGAGAGAGAGAGAGAGAGAGAGAGAGAGAGAGAGAGAGAGAGAGAGATACCTGCCTCCATGATTGTGTCTATTCCCCAAAGCCTAAACCACATATATGGGAGTAGCATAGTCAGCTTTCTTTTCTCCATTCCTGAGTGCTCAATGATATAGCCTAATAACAAGCCCCCCCAAAATTACAAATTTCTTCGAATTTTATTGATACACTGCACAATCACAACCATCTCGTGTTCATCCTGAATTAGAAAAGGTTACAACTACAATGTCACATGCACAAAATTCAGGTAGTATATTCACCCTTAATACAATTATTGACAGAAATCAAGTCTTCATTGATTTTTTAAGGGGAAAAAATGGGAAAGAAAATTAAAGAAGAAAAAAAAAAGAACTCTAGAAAGCTGACAAAGTTGTACTCTTGTATCATGTGATAAACTTTTAAAGCATTTGAACATAGATTCGCTTTAAGGATAATCGTGAGAATGGGCTCACCCATCGTCTGACATAGCTATAACGGCACTATTGATAAGTCATAATTTCATAATTTTTTTTTAATCTAGGGGACTCTGAACTTGACAGGAACATTTTCGTACACGCACACATTCCGCACAATTGCACTGTACATGTCACAAAAGTTTTCGAGTGATTAAAAACGCTCCCTCTCACTAACATGAGGGCGGCTATTATTACTTATCATTGCTAGTATCGATGTCCTTAGAGATCTGCCAGGAGCAGAGAGTGTGGCCCAGAAAGAGTAGGAAGGTTCACAATCTTTCTTCCTGCACCCGGTGGTGTGGAACAACTGTGCGCCTTCCAAAGGGCACCATTGAAAGACACAAAAAGGAATCTCTCAAAATGTGGGAAATTAGGTTTGGCTGCCTACTTTCAAGCTGAAGACAATTGGGTCTAATTGAGTCCACTCCACATTCCTTTGGACTCCGAGAATTCTGCACCTGAAGGCTAAATTGCACTCGTTCAGCTCTTTTTGCCGTTTCTTTTAATTGCATTTTTTTTTCTTCTTCCTTTCATTTACTTCTCTTCTCTTACATAAGAAATGAGGGAAATGAGACTGGCATTTTTATTTGTTTACTTTTAGTGATCATTAGGCATTCTCATCATATGGTATATTTTTTGAACATGATGCCTTCCTAGTTACACACCTGTGAAGTTTTATTGCAACTGCTCAAACATATTTGTCTTAAAAAAAAAAAAAAGATACAGGGAAACTTTGGATAATGGGTTATAAGCATTTCTAGGTATAGATCTTGTGCAAAATGAAGATTCTTCTTGTTGGACAAAAAAGAAAAAAAAATTAACATGAATTTTTCTAAGAAGAAACATTTTATGCTGCTCTTCCTATTTCTAAAGAGATTAAACTTTTCTCTCTAAAAAAATAAAAAATTGTGGGTTGTTTTCTTTGGGGGGGGGGGAGAATGGAGGGCTGATTTCAGGTACTGCAAAGCCACTGTTTCTCTGGTTAAGACAGAGTGAAATTGGGACGGATTACCTCATCCTGTATCTCTCCCCATCTTGAACCATTTTTCACATCCTTCTACTGATGAACTGATGCCACTCATACACCACTACACAGGAGAAGACAAGCTCAGTGGCGTTAAAAGCACCGACCAAAATTAGGTTATTCAATTTACAGCCACTCCTGATGCAGTGACAGCGATACACTCTCTTCGGATCCACTGCCCACCTTTGAGGTTCTCTACACTTTTCACGAAAGAGTTCTTTTGTCATAGGTAGAACCTGCTAATTCTTCCATGTTGAGTGCAAGGCAACTGGGTTGATGCAGAAACAGATCCTTAACGTCATCCTTGGTTATGGAGTTTCTAGGGTCCAGGAGGACACTTTCCACCCAGGTCTTGAGAACTCACTGCCCAATCTTGGAAACATACCATCTGGTATGAGGCACCGGTTTCAAAGGAAAGAGGCCCAGACCTCTTTTTTGCTATAAAGCCTTACCTTTCCTTCTATTCAGTTGAGCACAATTTCAGAAGAACAATCGTGGGCAGTGCATAAAACATATCCATGTTTCACCATCATTCTCCTGTATGTCTCTTCTCCCCCAGTTAAAGCACGAATGAGAAAAACTAAAGCACTTGCTTAGACTTGCAGATGACTGTATCAGGCACTTGACATTAAACTTCTGAGAAAACAAGCTTGGCCAGAATCTTTAACACTAGCACTTTTCATTGGCATTACTTTGGTGGAAGTCCATTTCAACTGTGTCTGGGGAAAGGGACAGGGTTTCAGAGTAACTGCATTGCTGAACTCCTCTTACCTTCTCTACGGATAAGCATTACCTCCCAGGGACAACCCGCAAAGAGCCATAGGCCGATCAGAGACTTGTTTGCTTTTCCTCCTTTACCCTTACCCCATCCCCACCATGGACACCTTGAAAAAAATACATAGCCAGCAGGCCCTATCCATCTACCCTCCCTATGTAAAGTTGAAAGAGCACATGCACCTGTGGATATGGTCTTTACTGAGCATTTGCTGTTGGGTATGCTTCAAACTGTTGGGGAAAGACCTACTGTCCTATAGAGCCATTCCCACCAAAGTAACCCAAACAACAACAGAATCTGGGGGACATCTGTTGTGAGGAAGGGCGATTTCCTTCCCCAGCACCCAGTTTCCTGGGGTCTTATTTACTTGGTTTTCTTTATCTCAGACAAATGAGGAGTGGCTGTAGGCCGTTCCCCCTCTGAAGTGTGGCTGGAACAGGCAACTACCGGAGGTGCTTCCTGGTATCCAGAGGAAGAGGGCAATGTGGAGTTCTTTGTGACTCTGAGGCCCAGCCTTGCCTTATTCAGAAGGTTCTAGTGGTCTTCATGGCCCAAGGAGGGTGGGCCCCTTCCCCTGGGATGCATCTTGGACTGAAGAATATGTACAGCTTGTCCGTTTCAAGAACCGGTACTTTAAAAAACAACCGTCACTCCACAGCCTCCACATTAATTTTATTCCCAAGTATCAAATTGATGATCAGTAGACCACTCCAATGACACGTTTAATTCTCATCCAGCATCTGACACCAACCCGACTCCAGGTGCTCAATGTGGTGACAGATCTGAAACACTGCTGTAGGACTTTTAATTATGACTTTATGTCTGCTCATGATTGTCCCTGGAACTTGGAATCAATACACCGTTTTTGGCACATCATTTATGTTCCCGGAATCTGGCTCCTGGTGGCTCGCTAGGAAATGCAGATGTCTGCTTACAGCTGGCAAATGTAATATTAATTCCACTCGCACCAGCTCTAGCTCTTAGGAAAGTGCCTAAGTTTTTGTATGCCAAGGCAAAAAGGTTTGTATTGTATAGATGCACACAACCATACACATATTTATTATTTATTATTTTTCTGAAAGAGTTTCCCAGTCGAGTCAGGGTAGGTGTGTGAGATAGACATTGTGGATGCTTCTTTCTCGCCCTCTGAGTAGGATAGTCCCTGCAGCAGAGGTGAAGGAAAACACAGCCTTGTGTGGTTTTCAATGCCATTCTCCTGGATCAAGGCATCGTCACTGGCCGAGTCCTACTTGTCCCAGGAGATAATGTAGAAAGGTCAGATCAGATCCTGTTTAGATGCTAGGTCTGCTTTGAAGATGGAGGGCTGAGGACATTCTTCCCCAGAGCTGATGGAGCAGAAGCCTGTAGCAGAGGAAATTGTGAGTCACTTCCACTTTCCCCCTCGGTTTGCAGTGTGTTAATCACGTGCTTGGGAAATTAAGTCGATTGCTCGAGTGCCCTCCTCAGTCCAGAAGAGCCTTCTGATACAAACACCAGAGTTGTCAACACACACCACCATGTAATTGGCCTCATCGGCTTTTTACTGGATAGTGTTCAAACAGATTCAACCTAAAACTGGAGCAGAGAGGAGATAGTAGCTGAAGTCATCGCACTCAGACAGGTGGGCTGCTCTCTTTACGTCCTTGCTCTTGCTGTTAAGAGAAGCCAGCCCAGGGGTAAATCCTATAGGCTCCTGTCGTACACGCTCTTGAAAGGCAGAGAGAAGCATGAAGGTTGGCACCTAGATCCTTCAAATGTGAAAAAAAGAAAAATACGCAGCAATTCGAGGCTTCTCCAGGGTTAAGTGACTTCCCTAGAAACACAGTCTCTTCTGGGAACAGTGAGTGACTGATCATTAGGATTCTACTTTGGTCCATCCGTTAACAGCATCTATGTTGGGTGGATGGGATGTCACCTTCCAAAAAGTCCATGACATATTACTTTTCTGTGTTGTTGGCCTGTGAGATCATTGGCTTTCACATAAGAAGCTGATAGGGAATTCTGAAGATGCCAATGTCTGCTGAAGGTAGAGGAGAAATGAAGACAGTTGAAAAGACACAATATGATTAGACATTCATAGGGTGATGAACGGAGAGTGAGTAGTGAGGAAAGAAATAGAAAGAAGTGTTAGAAAATTACACTGATGGATTGACAAATAGAATAAATAGGTTACTAGAGAGAAAGATGGGTGGATAGATAATTGAATGGAGAGGAAAATCAGACAATTGAGTAGATGGGTAACTGGATGATTACTCTGATTGATAGCTTGATAAAACCTAAACAATCAGCCATCTATGAATCATTTTTTATAAGCTGAACAGCATTTTTTTTTAAAGGGAAATACTATCCTCAAAATGTCTAACCCCCTTTTGGTCATTTGACTTCTAAATTTTTAGTAGAGGGTAGAGTGAATAGCTTCAAAGCTCAAATCCCTGTAGCTGGTGAGAAACGCATATAGAGCAGAATACCTGGAGAAGATGCGAGATTTTATATATATATATGTATATATAGATATATATGTAGATGTAGATACCTTGAGATAATTTCCCAGAAGTAAAGGACATGAACCCTAATGTAATTAGATAATAATAATCACGGAGAGGGGGATATGTACATTGTAATCAGGAAAATGGCCCAAAGCTTAAAAGACATAGATAATAGGACACTTGGATACAATGCTTGCTGTGCACTACATTATAAGTCAAGTTGTGTCTTCATGGTGTTTATCACGAGGCACGGTTTTGCCCAAACGGAGCTCATGTTTTGGTATGTGGGACAGGAGAGGATGCAGGTGATGATGATGGGGAGGGAAGCAGAGGGAAGGGGAGCAGGGACAGATTCCATTTTTTGGACACAGCAATGAATGATTAGCCTACATGTGGTAGAACCCCGTCCTCCCCTCCCCCAACCCCTCTCGTTGAATGAAACTGGGGGAAAAAAAAGTCAAATAAACAAACAAAACTGAAGAATAAAAAAATAAAAATAAAAAAATCAAGAAAGAATAGCAGAAACAAAGAAACAAAAAAAGAAGCCCGAACTGGTTTGCCCTCCGCAGTGTAGAGTAAAGTCTGTGATATGGAGAAGCAGGCGTTGCTCAGAGAACCTATGGTTTCTTATCAAAACTTGATGAAGAAGTGGGCAAAGAGGGTCCCTGACAGCCAGAGACAAGCCAGCGCTCTAGAGGCCGAGTTTACACCATCAATGACTGCTCCAGGCCCTGTGTAGGGGAAAGAGAGACAGAGCCATTAGCATGCACCCACAGGTACCATACTTACTGCTGAGCAAATACACAGACATGCGTCTCTGTGAGCATTCCCCCACCTCTCACTTCCGCCACTGACCCTTCTTAGTCTGGACGAATGGAAAGTGCCATGGGGAGTAGTTAGAAACTCAAAGGGCCAGAAATCAGTGGGACACCTTGACCACTATAGCCTGCTGAAAGGTGGGAGTTAAAAAAAAGGGGGGGGGGGGGGAGGTAATGACAGTAAGTTAGCCTAGAGGCTACAAAGTTAAGGCTGCAGACAGGGCTATGTGATATGGCAGGACCTGGTGGCCATTTCCTAAATATCACCACTAATTGTGTTCTGTCTTTGGAGATAGAATCCTCATCAGACAGGGATGCAGGAGAGAGTCAGGGGGTGCAGGAAAGAGTCCAGTATAGAGGGAACTAGGAGGGAGATTGGGAGGAACAGAAATATTTTGTGAGCAACAAATGTGTAGGTGTTGATGCGGTCAACATTGTATCCTGTGTAACTTGGTATTGTGGAGGTTCCTACTGAAGTAGTTGAGGAAGAATATTCAAGAGTTTTGAAGATAAGGATTGGGTTTATCCCAGCAGTCCGTGGTACCTCTTCCAAAGGAAGAAAGAAGACTCAACCTGTCAAGTCGTAACTGCCAGCTAATGATGCGGCCTGAAGCAGTTCTATCTGCAGCTCTTTCTTCTCTCCTTCTGACCCTTTACACAGCCCTCCTGAGTCATTTACATTCCACCGAACAAGACCACAGAGTCACAAGTGCCATTCCTTTAGTCTCATCTGCTGTCCTTGAGAAGAAAGACCACGGAATGGAATTATCCTAGCCTACTCAAAGGGCTCAGGGCAGATGTGCCTGTGGCTAATTCTGCCTCTGTGCTCCTCCATCACCTTTACTGGGAAACCATAGGAATTTAGGATCTTCATTAAGACAGCCAGCCAGCAAGCAGAGAGAATTCCAGGGACAGCAAAAGCAAGTACAGGTCAAGGGATTAGAAGCCATCGACAGACATTCCTGTGAAGCCTGTGACAAAGGGAAGGAGTTGCAAGCAAGACTAGCATACCTCCTCTTCCTTTCCCAGGCAGGACTGCACTGCCTTTTTTTAGAAGTAAATTGGGTGATTGGAAATGAGCACGGCTGCTTTAAAATGCAGAGGTGGAGCGGGGGCGGCTCAGACAGGGCCCAATCATTTGGCTTGTTTGTCAACCTAATGGTGTGGATCTGTGCCTTCGTGGGCAGGGACTGATGCTGACCTTTGGCTGAGAAAATATAGGTCTCTTACTTCAGCAGACAGCATTCAGCTGTTCCAACTTCATGGGTTTCAGCCTGGATAACTTTCCTTCCTCTGATTTACCATGTACATAATTCTCTTATTGACTGAGAATTCATTTTTATAGGATATCTTGAGAGCCTGGCTCATATTTCTCTGCAGTTTTCTTTTTTTAAATAGAGTATTCGTAGACAAGGGCAGGATAATGTCTCTCGCTCAGGGCTACAATCTCAACGGAGGATCCATAAATATTTATGGCAAGTAGCCTGACTCTGGGGCCTTCATCAGTCCAGATATATACCCCGAGGAAGCATACTGGCCTACTGAGTTGGCAAATGTCCAAGTTAAAGTTTAAGGTAATTTTCTATATTGTCTTACGGAAAAAAAAAAGAGAATAATTTCGATTTTTAAAACGAGTTTATAAGAAAATGAGCCATGCAGATTTATAAAACCCATACGTTTCTTGAAAATGTCTAACGACTGTGCTGTCCATCTGTGCCTTTATCTAATTCATTGTGTTAATATTAACTTAAGAAACAGTGGAAGCTCTAAAAGCTCTACTTCAGGGAGACAGAAGTCTGAGTGTAGAAATAACTTTTATCCAACTTCTACAGTGGACTTGAGCATTTTTTTTTTGTGATGTCATGTTATGTTATGTATATTGCTAAACAGAGGCGAGAAGTTAAGTATATAAGAAAGCAAAGCATAAAAAAGTGAAGTACAGAGAGAAAAGAAGGTGGCATCATAAAAAGCAACGGGTGTCTCTTATGGGATGTGGGTTACCATCGATGATCAGTGCTGATCAAGCAGGAGTTACAGCCACAGTTCAGCTTTAGTTGAATGTTCCAAAGAGTGGAAGCCATGAAGATGACTTAATGGATGTAGAGGGTGTTCAGTTTGCGTTGGATCACTATGGTGACAAGTATAATTCTCAATGGTAAGCATATCAGCTCATTTAATCTTTACAAAACCCCTCGAGCTATGTACCATTGACATTTCCCATTATATTAATGGGGAATATGAAGAACAGAGTCATTAAGTGCTTTAACTGTGATTATACAACTTATATACCCAGAGTTAGATTAGAATTGAGTCACTCTGTTCACAGTCTGAGCTCTTGGTGATTACAATTCCACTTCCTCTCTATGAAAAGCAATCCTTTTGTATTTTTTCCAGGGTTCACAGCCTCACACGATGAGAGGAACAATGCACTGGGAATCCGGAAATCCAGTTTCTCCTGGGACTCTGCCACTCCCTAGCTAAGTGCCACCCTTTTCCTGGTCTTGGTCCTCTCACCTACAAAATGAAAGGAGGTTGGAATGGATGACTCCTAAGACTCTTCTATTTGCATTCTGAGTTATTGTATTAATAGGATCCCTACATCTGGTGCTAGAATGGACAGCTGGTGAGTGGCCAGATGGCCTTTTCCAGTCGATGCGACAGTCATCACCATTATGTCTTTTCGCACCCCTGCATAGCACGATACCTTGAGATAGCGACAGAGAACCAGACATTCCTAGGCCCCAAGGCTTTCTTTCTTATGGCCTCATTTTCTATACAGCCTCAAGGTAAATGAGCCCTGGTTTATGGTATTATATAATATGGCAGTTTGCTGCCAATGTAACTTTGGTCAATGAGAAATGACTGAGCTATTCTGGCCAAGGAGTTCATCTAATCCAGCCTGATGGAGATTAAAACTAGCACTGCTTTCCTCAGACAGATCCTGGACACATTGGAGATTTGGCAGGTGGGCCAGTACCCGTTTCATGGGGGCTCCAGAGGGGGGCTCTCAGGCTGTGTTCGGAGCGAGAGGAGAGTGATTCACATCTGTGTGCCTCGTAAGAAACGGCTGAACCTCTCAAAGCTCTACTCCAGGGAGACAGAAGTCTGAGTGTAGTAATCACTTCATTCCAACTTGAGCATTTCACTCTTTACAATGGAGGGATGTGGGACAAGAGCCATCATCAACGAACTGATTCTTTCATGGCATCCGTACAGTAACCCTTATTCTACTGGAAGTGAAGAAAGCATCCGGGTTACATCTGTACTATCCGGCCTCTAAGCTCAAGCCACTCCCACGATTAGGCAAATCCTTCCTTGTGCTGAAGGGTGAAGTGATGGGTTGCTGCTGGTTAGCTATTCGGTGTGGCCGCATGAACATGGAGGGTCACTTTTGGTTCCTCAGGCTGGGAGGAGGCTTTGCAAACCTTAGCTCAGCAGTTCTCAACCTGTGGGTCGAGACCCCTTTGGAGGTCGAACAACACTTTCACAGGGGTCGCCTAAGACCATTGGAAAACACAGATACGATTCATAACAGTTGCAAAATTACAGTTATGAAGTAGCAACCAAAACAATTTTATGGTTGGGGGTCACCACAGCATGAGGAACTGTATTAAAAGATCTCAGCGTTAGAAAGGTTGAGAACCACTGCCTTAGCTCAAAGAATCTGTTAAAGGGGAGGACGTGACACCGGAAGGACTCTGCCCCTGCACTGAACACACGGCTTCAGATGTCAAGGTGAAGATTGTTTCCCAGGCCGTCATTTGCTCAGATCCCAGGTGTGCAAACTTCTCCAGGCATTTGGTACCCTAGATAATACTAGTTTTAATTCCCACAAACTGGGTAAGACATTCAAATGGGGTTTTCATTCTTATTCTTTTATTTACATTTTCAAATGGAAATAAGGAAGAAGATAAAGAAAGGTAGGTCTTACGACACACCTAGAATCCAGAATTTGAATATGTAAGGCAGATTTTCAACTATTTAAACCCAAGTTGGCCTGACTCCAACATTATCAGCATTAGTTTTCAACCATGTGTTTGTTCTTCTAGAGAAAACTAACCCCGAGGAACACCTGGATAAAGGACAAGGGTTTGAAGAAGAGATGGGACTGAAAGAAAGACTGAGAAGCTGGGCCCAGGGACGCATAGGCAGAGCAGATGTCTCCCAGGGCCTCTGCACAGCCCTCCCTTTGTGGCCCTAACCATCCTTCCAGGTGAATCACTGGCCACCGCAAAAGTGCAACTAATCCTGACAACTTTAGAGTCAGGCCAGTTGGGGTTAAATCCTGTCTCTATGGCTTGCCCGCTAAGTGATCTTCACGTACTGCCAGTTTGGTCATTGAGAATGTGGGTGAAACACTGAGTTTACAGGGTAACTAAAGACTTTGAGTGACGTGTCTAGGGCAGTGGTTCTCAACCTGTGGGTCGAGACCCCTTTGGGGGTCGAATGACACTTTCACAGGGGTCACCTAAGACCATCGGAAAACAGATACTTACATTATGATTCATAATAGTAGCAAAATTACAGTTATGAAGTAGCAATAATTTTATAGTTGGGGGTCACCACAACATGAGGAACTGTATTAAAGGATCGCGGCATTAGGAAGGTTGAGGACCACTGGTCTAGGGCATGGTACAAAGTAAACATGTAACCCTGGCAACTGGTGCTCTGGTGGTTCCACACGCCCTACCTTGTATGTGGATGTTTTCCTCAAGGACATTAACCCTGAGGTCAGGTTTTGGGGGGTGAGAGAGTGAGGAGTTGAGATAGGTGAGGTGGAGGTATTGGTGCTCAGAGAGGTCATTAGGGTGTGGGGCACTGACCCAGGTCCATGGGAGAGGTCTAAAGCCAAGCTCTGTGGCAAGGTTCAAGGGCAAAGGATCAGTCTACAAGGGTCATGGAAAGTCACAGATGTTCACTCAATAGGTGTTGTTGGGAGCCGGCCAGAGAGAAAGGTAAACGTAAGCTCTGCCTTCACCAAGCTTGTGCTCCTGCGGGACCTTGAATATTCTCTGTGCTGGTCTAAAACTAAATCAGTAAGCAAATGACCAAAATGAATAAATATAGAGTTAAATCCTCGCAGATGCTGAGAAGAAAACATTTGGAACAAATATGCTAACATCTCTTTCACGTCAAGAATACCGTTCCTACTGGATGATCTTGAAAAGACTGAATTCAAGAATTAGAACTGAACTTGAATTCTGACTCTGCTCCTTTATATGGATGACTTTGGACCAGACAGTCACCTTCCCGGAAACAGTTATTATTTTTTAATGTGTGAAATGGGGAGGGGATCATTTTCTCTACTTGCAGGGAGGCTCAGAGGATTAGTTCAGGTGCCGTGTAAGATCCCTGGGTATAAATAAAGGATGAATAAATACTAAGTAAATTAGAACCAGAAGAGGAATAATTGCTGATCCCTAAAATAGCATCTTTTGTGGGCATCATGCTTTAAGTGCAGAGACCTTGTAGAATACTGGGTTCTCCAGGATAATTGTCAAAACACCAGCTGGAAGCGAAGTATACCTGGCCACCAAGCAGGGCCCTGGCCCCTCCTGAAACGATGCCAGGAGACTGCCAGCCACAGAGAAAAGCTACCCGAGGAGGCTGGTCCTTCTGAGGAAGGGTAGTTAGATGCCCAACTCCTGGCAAATGCCACATGTAAGGAATATTTATTTGTAGTTAACAATTTAATTTTGTTACAATGGCTCTTACAAATATCAGGTTTAATTAACTATTTTTTCAGGGATAAATTGTAAGTAAGATCATGTAATTATGCCCGTTCCCCTTACTCTCGTCCCTCAGTCCTCACCCATTTCAATGCTGAACATGAATTGTTTTCTCTCCGCCTGGAGCTGAGCATCTTTGAAAAGCTTAAATGATGCAAAACCACCAAACAAACTGTGAGTGTCAACAAAGACAACAGCAAAATACTTGGGGGATATATATGCAGAGAAAAACAAGTTAGTCTTCAGCACACAGACAGAAGGGACAGAGAACCTTGGGAATGATGATGAGATACATTTCAGAAATTGTAAATGGAATAAAAGTCAATCGGTGTGTCCACTCTCGACCAGAAGGAAGGTGTTGTGGCCACAAGGAACAGTCAAGAGTGGATAAAACAACTACATTAAGAAATAAACAGCCCTGGCCGGGGTGGCTCAGTAGATAGAGCATCGCCCCATGGATCAAAGGGCCCTGGGTTCGATTCCAGCCAAGGGCACGTGCCTAGGTTGCAGGCTCCTCCCCAGTCCGGGCCTTGGTTGGGGCCGTGAAGGAGGCAACCAATCTATGTGTTTCTCTCACATTCATGTTTCTCTCTGTCTTTCCCTCTCTCTTCAACTCTCCTAAAAAAAAAAAAAAATCAATGGAAAAATGTTATGGAGAATTAACAGCAACAACAAAAACAAACAAACAAACAAACAAAGTCCACTTTGGAGAGGCTACCTGCTTTGTTAAATTACATAAGTTAAACATTTGGCATTTAAAAAGCAAATTTGAGCACTTAACATGGAATTAACCTGCAGGTCTGGCTCCCTGAGCTGAGTTTGCTGCTGCATTCACAGGGGGTAGGGGAGTGGAGGGATGAGCGGGGTGGAAGGAGGCTGATCGCCCTCCCTCTGCAGGAGCAAGAGTTGGAAACGAAGCCCCCAAACTCAGCACGAAGCTTCCAGAAAATTGCACCAGCTTCCTGATGAGATCCTGCCTCGTCTGAGGCTCGGAAGCGTAGAAATTAAGTGTCCATTACCGGCGACGCAGGTATTGAAACGTGTCACCATCCTTCCTTTCCACGATGGCGATAAAAACACGGCACGGCTCTTTAGCAACAGTGGGCCGCCGAGCCGTAAATCTGCTCCAATAGCAGGTGGTCGTGTGATGGCGTTTAAAGAAGAAAAAGAAAAAAAAAAAACACCCCACAGGGCACTGGCACTGGGTGGTAGCACAGTGAGATCAAGGAAGGAGCTGAAGTCTCAGAAGATACGAGTTTTGGTCGGAAATGCGGGTAATTTTCTAAGTCTGAATTATGAACCCGGTGACCTTCCTAATGAGACACCAAAAGGATAATGACGTTCGCCGTGATTAAAAGAGGACCTGGGAAATCTAATTAAGGGATGTGTGCATTACCCTTGTTGATGAAACATAAACCTATGTTCAGCCGCTGAAGGCTCAGCATCCCTCTTCCGAGTAGGCTCTCCTGCTATTGTCTGTAATTACAGTGCAGCTCGGCGTTGTTTTACCGGGGAGGTGAGCCAGGATTTGCGGGGGGCGAGGACCAGCGGATGAGCAGCACACACGGGCGGCCATGTATGTATGTGTGTGCTGTTCTCTCCAGCACGCCCGGTTCCGCGCTAACCACAGAGACGCACATTTAAGTCCCCAGCAGCAGCGGATGCAAATCTGTCAGCTCATCACAAACCTGCAAGAGGCGAGCCCGTGGTCCGTGCCGAACCAGAGGCTGCGGCGAGTGTGCTGACATCAGCACAGCCCGGATGCTCCGTGTTCAATTCTAAACGCTCAGGCTAATCGCCAGATGCCAGTGATTCGGGGGCGGGGCTGGGGGGGGGGTGCGAGGGAGCCAGGAGGAACCTCATCAGAAACGAAATGTGAAAGGTCTGCGTTGTTTTTTTTTTCCCCCCCTCTAATATGTTGACATTCTGCAGGTTCGGGGAAAATACAAATGATAATGCGGCTGTCACCGGCCAGAAGCAATGGTGTTTCTCTCTGACTCATCTCCTCCCACCTGGATTGAAATTGTGGCTTTGGAAAATAAAACTCATATGCGTTATCAGCAGGAAACGGACGACTAGGTGCTGCTTTTGATGTCTCTGCAAGGAGGAATCCTTTGGTGAACATCTTTCTGAACAGGGCACTGGAATGTCTGATAGAGTCTGGCTCACAAGAAAGACCCGCAGGAGGCGGGGCGGGGTGGGGGGTAAAACCTTAGATTTCAAATGGGAACTAGGAGGCTGGAAGGCAAGGGAAGGTGCCAGAGAAACAAGGATTTGCCTTCCCTGGGGGGAGAAATAACAAGTCCTTTTTAAAAAATATATATATTATTGATTTTTTTACAGAGAGGAAGAGAGAGGAATAGAGAGCTAGAAACATCGATGAGAGAGAGACATCGATCAGCTGCCTCTTGCATGCCCCCCCACTGGGGATGTGCCTGCAACCAAGATACGTGCCCTTAACTGGAATCGAACCCGAGACCCTTCAGTCCGCAGACCCGTGCTCCATCCACTGAGCCAAACCGGTTTCGGCAACAAATCCTTTTGAGTATGTACTTGGCTTTTCTTTGGTGAGTGAAGAGCTTCATACTGTATAGAGATGCCTCAATGACTGGAAGATATACGTATTAATTCGGCAAATGTTTCCTGGGCAATAACCAGTGCAAGATACAGCCCTACGTTATTATTTTTTTAAATATGTATTTTATTTCAGAGAGGAAGGGAGAGGGAGAGAGAGAGAAACATCAATGACTTCCCTGCAGATTTTGATGAAACAGATCTGTGGCAAGGCCCATGACTTGCATTCTTAAAACACCAGAGTAAACCTCACGCAGGCTCAGACAGCGCCATACAGAGATGGGCCTTTCAGCTCACCGTCATACTGAGCCTGGGCAGACCTATGGGGGAGGGGGAGGGGGGAGGAAGGATCTAGAATCATACATACTAAGGCAGAATGGGAAGAAGCAAGTCACCATCTGCTCATGTCCCGGAAGCCAGAAGTGGGATGTTGGGGGCCTAAGGGGGGGGGGCGGAGCTGGGATGAGGCTGGGTGCTAGGAGGGAGGAGCGCTGTAGGCCGAGGTGTGAAGGGTGCTGGGAGGAGGTGGCGGTGCCACCGCTGACCCCCCCCCTTTTGGAGGTTGGCGGGAAGGGAAAAGGCAGTAGAGGGTGGCTCATGGTGGGCAGGCTCAGGGGAACCCTCAGACTCCTCGGCATTACCAGGAGCCATTTAGGGGACAGGTGTGGTGTTTGGACACCTCAGTAAAGGCGGGGGCACGAGGGTGTCGGGCAGGTGGGTGGTATAAAGGCAGGGGCTTCAGAGCTCTGCCTAAAAGGACCCTGGGGTGCAGGGGGAGGGCAGCAAAGGGTGGGAGATGAGGGGAGCTGGTCACTGCTGCTTCTAGCTGGAAAAATCCCTTTTGAAGAGCCAGCCTGCATGTCTATTTATTCTGGAGGAAGGGCCATTGGCCAAAGAAAATGGAGACTGTCTACAGGGTTTCCGGGGACGGGTGGAGGGGGGATAGGGGGGCGCTAAGGTAGGCTGAGGGCTTTGACGCGGGAAAGAATGCAGAGCCCCGATGTTGCCTTCACTGGAACCCTTTGCCATTTTCATTCGCCAGGACAGGGTCGCTCTGAGTTGCCCCCTCTTCCTGATACTTAACTCTTAATGTAACTAATTTGCACCGCCGCGATGTCTCAGATAAAAAGTGAGGAATCTCGTTTCCTCTCCGCCACGACGCCCTCCTTCCTGGCTTTGTTTGCATCCCCTACCCCTCCGCCCGCTGGTTCCAGTAATCCAAGCATTTATATGGCTCATTAGGCGCGTCGCACTCTCCGCAGCGCGGATGTAAGGATGTAATCAGGGTCAGCATCCGTCCTCTTTGCACTCTAAGGACAGGGCGGCGGGGCCTCTTGTTCAAGACTCAGCGGAGGCGGCAGGAGCTGGCCAGACCAGGGAGAGGGAAGGGCTTCTGGGAGGGCAGAGCGGTGGGCGGCAGGCTGCGCGTGGCTGGCAGGACCTCAAGGTGCCAGGCGGGCCTTCAGTGGCTGCACCCGCTCCGTACAGCTGGCACAGACTTAGGGCAAGCCTCCTCATAGTAGCACAGGGCACTTACCACCATGTTTGTGGGTGGTGATTCTCAGTTGTGAAGATCTATTGCTCACCCTTTATTTTCATTTCGGAACGGAGACTTAGCTGAATGTAAGCAGGGGGTCCCTCTAGTCCTGTTATATTGTATAGACAACCATGGGGCAGAGGGAGCCGTGGCTTGTCTGTAGCAAAGTGGGGACCAGAACCCCCATTTTCCTTGCTCCTGGTACTGGTCTCTTCTCTACATTCTGCTGCCTTTTCGGTCCCTGCAGTTGCCCGGGACTAAAGAAAGTACACAAGCTAAAACACCACTCTGAGTTGGCACACACTGCTCGTGTGATCTAGCTAAACTCTGTGGCTTTTGAAGGGACAGTAACTGGTGTTTGAGAAACCAAGTTCTCAAATGGAGGCCAATCACTGATCCAGCTCTGGGTATCTCCCACCTACCAATGTGTCTGTCACATTTTACTAGTCACTTCCTGTTTCAGCCCACTCGCCACCCCTTTGTTCCAGTGTTGTTTTTGTCTTCTCTGAATTGGCTTTTATCCCATCTTCCTTTGTTCTCTGCATGCAGATAGGACATGTGTCTGTGTGAGAGGTCTGTTAGGATATGTGTTATCTGGCTCCATGGTGCACAGTCAGAGGGTCTCCAAAACTGAATCTTACAGTTCTTGAAGGCAAACGCCAATGCATGCCTGGGAATATGGTGTGTTTGTGTGTGTGTGTGTGTGTGTGTGTGTGTGTGTGTTTAGGAGGTAGGTGTATATGTCTATATTGGTTGTAAATGTAAAAATGTTATCCTATCTAATAAAAGAGTAATATGCAAATCACTCCAACACACAAGATGGCTTCCCCCATGTGGTCAAAGATGGCTGCCCCCATGTGGACACAAGATGGCCAGCAGGGGAGGGTAGTTGGGAGGGACCAGGCCTGCAGGGGAGAGCAGTTGGGGGTGATCAAGCCTGCAGGGGAGGGCAGTTAGGGGCAATCAGGCAGTCAGGGGAGTAGTTAGGCGTCAATCAGGCTGGCAGGTATGGGGTTAGGGGGTGATCAGGCTGGCAGGCAGAAGTGGTTAGGGGCAATCAGGAAAGCAGGCAGGCGAGCAGTCCTGGATTGTGAGAGAGATGTCTGACTGCCCCTTTAGGCCCAATCCTACCAGGACTGGGCCTAAATGGGCAGTTGGACAACCCTCAAGGAGTCCCAGATTGGAGAGAGTGCAGGCTGGACTGAGGCTCCCCCCCGTGCATGAATTTCGTGCACTACGCCTCTAGTTTAAAATAATGGGCTTAGATTTAGGTAGAAGAAGTGAGATTTGGGGGTGGGAAATAGATGCAACCACTCATTGTTTACTAGTATATGGGGTTCTATCTAGAAGGTGATCCACAAAACCTGTGATGGATTGCCAAGCAGTGTGAGTTGTAATGAAATAGAAAGAGCTGAGACACTGGAACCAGACACATGGGCTTAATTCCAGCTGAAGCACTTATAAGCCAGTGTGAGTTGAAAAACCCACCTAACCTATCAAATCCTTCCTCTGTAAAGTCGGGATAAATAGTATTTACTTCCTAGAGTCAATCAATGATGTAAAGCACGAGAACATTCAGCCTAGTGGCCTTGTAAGTAGTAAGCGATAAGTAATATTTTGCACAGTCGGGGGGTGAGGGACAGTGAGGACCAGAAACAACATTCATGGACATCAGAAAGGGTTTGTGAACTGGACACCATCCTTCTAATCTGGTGTTAAAGCGATTGCCACTCAGGCAGAGGATCAGAGAATTCATCTTTGTGGGGACCACGCAGGACATCTTACCCCAAAGTTTTCACTGATGAAAAACCCAGAGCGAGTGACATTAATTTTCCCAAAACCATTCAGAGTGAGCAGCAGAACCTGGTTCCCAAGAGGCTCCAACTCCTAGGCCCTATTCTGTTGTCATATTTCATTCCTGAGCTGAACTCACCAACCCAACCCTCCAGCCTCTGCATGTAGTCATTCATTCATTCACCACGAATTTCCTGACCGGCTACTGTGTTAGGTTTTAAGGATCAATCTAGACATTGTCCCTATATTCATGGAGCATCTAGGCTGAAGCAGGAACAAGTCTTTGATAAAAGAAATAAAGCAAATGGAACGAAATATAATTGCAACTAGAAATTGAAACCTATAGACTCAGGCATCTCTCTGTGCGTCACTGTTGCATCCGCCTCACTCTGAGAAGCTGCCTCATCGCTGGTCCTGAGGAGCGTTAGTTGAGTCAAGGCTGGTGAATGCACTGTCTTAGTGCAGCATTTAGAAGTGTGATAGGGAGTGTGTATAATGTGGGACTGACCTCCCTCCGGGGTCAGGGAAGGCTGCCTTCCGGAAGGGATGCTGAAAGGAGAGTGGACACTGACCGGATGAAGCGAGATAGGGTGAGTGATGGTGTGGTCAGTGAAAGTGGACAGGAGGCTCTGGAGGAGAGGAAAGCACAAGTCCAGCTGAGCAATGCTCCCGGCAGCCATATCAAGAGCAGCAGGGATAAGATGGAGCACAGAAAACGCTGGCAAACGCCAGAGAGAACTACAGAACCTTCTATTTATACAATAGGCTTCAGTCTGGCATACCTCTGTGAGCAGCGTCATGTTATTAACAATTCCCAGTGACAGGCCAGGAAGTACTGTCCCAACTTTAGCAGAGAAATTGAGGTCTACAGTCTTTGTGTGTTGTCAAGGTCACATATCGAAACATGTGTGGGACTCTCTTCATATGTATGACCTCATTTGGCACTTTAAAGGCAGGTATTAAGATCCTGATACCACACATGGAGAAAGTGAGGCTCAGCCAGGTTAATTAGCTAGAATGTGGCTGGCCATATTGGGAATTAAAGCTGTGTCTTTCCTAGCAACTGAATTGTACCTCACCACCCCCAACTCATATGTTGAAGCCGTAAGTCTCCAGTGTGTATTTGGAGATGGAGACCATAAAAAAATTAATTAAGATTCAATGAGATTAAAAGGGTAGGGCCCTCATGCATCAGGGTTATTGTCCTAATAAGAAGCCACATCAGAGAGCAATCATCTCTCTCTCCCCCTCCTTCCCTCTCTCATCTTCTTCCCCTCTCTCCCATCTTATTTCTCTCTCTCCCTTTCTTCCTTCCTCCATTTTCCCTCTTTTCCTTTCTCTCTCCCCCTCTCTCCATCTCTATATTCACCTCTATCTCTCTCTCTCCACAAATGCTCAAAAAAAAAGTCATGTGAGGACAAAGCAGACATCTAAAAGCCAGGAAGAGAGCCCTCATCAAAAATAGTTTGGGCCTCCAGAACTCTGAGAAAATAAATTTATGTTGTTTAAGGCATTGGCCTATGATATTTTGTTATGGCAGCCCTAGCAAATTGGTATAGTCTCAATATATATCTGCTTTTGTTATCTGCTATGACACACCTCTTCCTTTAGTTCATGATAAACAGGGACCAGAACCTGGATAATCTAGTGGTCAGACCTAGGCTTCTTCTGGTGGCCGGATTTCCGGTCACTGACACCACTAACTGAGGGGGTGATAGCAGGGTCAGTGGCTGAGCCCTCTGACCCCACCCTTTCCTCTCGGTTTTTATCAAGAGCAAGGATGGACAGTCATAGACCTCAAGGTGTGGGCAGAGCGAGTGGCCTGTGACTGTCTAGATCCAGCGCTGTGAAAAGACAATCACAGAGTGCTTCCAGGTCTGGGAAAGTCAAAAGTTAGTACTTTTTTATGTGACTGAGAGTGATCCTAGAAAAGAAGGGCTGTGAGACTCTGCCTCTGCAGGCAATGATGAGTACCACCTGCTGCTTCATCTAAATGTCTCACTCTCGCTAGCCTCTGTGTCAATACCAGCATCTGGTGGCGGGCCCAGTGTGGATTCACTAGCTCTGTGTACCTCAGTGTTGCTTAACTCTTGATTCCTCCTTTCCCTCATCTTTAAAATGGGGTTAATAACCTGTCTGCACAACACCAACATGATGTCTAGAAATCAGTAGATATTTTTATGATTATTAATGACTCTAAGCATTTCTCATTTACACTGAAGATTTTAGAATTAAGTGTTTAGCCCTTTTTGCCTTAGGCTGAAAGTATAAACCATTCCTATGAAGGTGACTTCACCATGGAAACAATAATCTGATCGTCAATTTGGTCTCTGGGCTGGGTTCCTCTTGGTACTGCTGTGTATGGGAACTAGCACAAGGGTCATCCTTTATAAAGGCCAACGAGTAGAAGGTATTTTTGTTGTTTGTTGTTTTTTTGGGGGTAGGGAGTGGGGCAGGGTCCTTTCCCTGAAACACATAATGGCATTTCCTATGTGCGCATGTCAAAGTCATCTCGGTCTCCATGCTTGCTACTTAAACTGTACCAACCGAATCCCTAGAGTCTATCTACTCAGGAGAACTCAACCGGGGGAGGTGGAGCAGGCAAGCCTGTCTCTGAAGTAGGCTCAAGTTCAAAAGCATAGGCATTCAGGCAGGCAGAGGAAGGAAGGAACATGCGGTACCCACCTGCCACTGCTGATGAGGGGCTTATTTCTAAGACACACACAGCACAATGCACACACCATGCAGAGAGAAAACAGAAGACATAGATCACACATTTCAGATGGTTGGTGGACGCCGTTTCGTCAATGTCAATGCCGAAAGCTTTTGCAGGGTCTGATGCGCACGTGGGGCGAATGGACACCTCTTCGTTCTACTCACCAGATGCTTCCCTCCAACCACCTCTCAGCCAATAAACAGATACAGACACACAAGGGATCGCACAACAAGCTGGCCCTGCTCCGTGGTGTGAAAACGTGGCACAGAGGCGATGGACAGAGCAGCGTGGGAAGATTTAGTGAGAGAAGGACGGGGCTTCCAAGGGAGACCACCAGGGCTCTGGAGAGCTCTCCATCCGGGTGGGACAGAGAGGCCTCCAGAGAAAGGCGTCGACGCTCCCAGCGTGGACAGAGCAGTCCTCGTGAGGAGCACTCAGAGGGCTGCTCTGATCCTTCCGATGAATGAGAACGAGACACGGCAATCAACACGAGAATCATGATGGCAGCGGTGGACTTGACTTAAAGCGATAAATACAACCCCCCTCGAAATTATAGACTCTTACTGAGAGCAGTTACCTGAAAAGGATACCTCATTCACCTCGCAGATATTTCCATCGCACTACGCCTGAACTGCCCCCGCGTTGTGTGTGTTTATGGCAACTACCGTCAAACGTGGTTCTGACTTGGGTTTACCCCTCTGTGAGGTGCAAACCTCACCTTTCGGTCGACCAGGAGATCTACACGCCACTGTCCCACAGGCGAGGAGAGTGACAGGGGGGAGCGCTTTGTGTCTAGGGGTGCGGGGTGGAGCGGTATGGATGGACATAGGCCAAGCAGCTCATGCCTTCCTCCCTCACGTCCCTCGAGCCCCTCCTGTGGCCGAGCCCATGCGCCCAGGCATCCCGCACTCACCATACAGTGTGATGCTGGTGTTGGTGTTTCCCAGCTTGTTGGTGGCCACACAAGTATAGTTCCCATAATCCTTTTCTGAAACATTGAAGAAAGTCAGAGTGGACATGCGCCCTTTATTCTCAATCCTCACGCCATCCAGGCCGGTGGCTAGCCTGCAACAGAGAAGGCACTGCTGGTCTGCTTCTACAAACGGAGGAAAACAGCGGGCGGCGGGTGTTGGGAGAACTAAGAGACCATAGGCTGACCCCACGAGGAGGCCTTCCTGCTCCCAGACCCCCTTTCCTTGGACTGACCCAGTCCCTGCACCCCAAAGCATAAACACCATGGCCCCCATCAGCAGGACAAGAGAAGGATGCTAACATTCCAAAGGTACATTTACTGGTTCTCATCATAGAAGACTGCCCTGTGTACAGCTAGCCTCAGACTTGAGAATAAGCTCATTTTGCCCATTTTCCAGCTTCCTTCTTTTTTTTTTTTTAAATTTGGTCCTTATTTCTGGTTATAAAGAAGGTGGTAATGCATCTTGATTCCTCCCTTCCTGCATCCTTCTCTTCCCGTGTAGGAAAAACTCCATCAGCTCCGCTCAGGCAGCCCCGTTTCCCTTCTCCCGGTACCTGGTGTCTTCCCTGAACCACTGGAACTCAGCGGTGGGCACGGCGGAGGCTTCACAGCTCAGGATGCCCTTCTGACCCACGGACACGCCCATGTTCTTGGCTTTTGAGATATAGGGAGGGTCTGTGGGCAAAAGGCAAGGCAATGTCATGACATGGATAAAGGCCACCTTCAGTCGCCCTGCTAACAGGTGGATTTCTTTGGACACCTTACCTTCCCAGTTAGATTACCAACTATTTTAAGGAAAAACCCACTTGCTTGAAGATACTGCCTCACCCTGCATCTTCTTTAGGACTTTAAACCAAATCCAAGCTATCAATTCTCCCCATTGGCTAAGAGCGGTGACAGTCACAAAAAGACTTGGATGGGGCACAACCATCTAATCAAGTGTTTTCCTGATGGAGACAACTGGGTCTGTCAGAAAACGGCATTGCCATTGCCAGCTTGTCCCCCGCGGCCCCTCCTCCATCTTCCCCCCAGGACGCCCTGACAAAGGTCAACTCACAGTTGACAGTGATTTTGACTTTGCGCACATCAGGAGCAGCCACATCGTTCAAGGCGCTGCATTCATACTCCCCCGACTGGTCACGTTTGATGTCAGAGATCTCCAGGTATTCATCCTCGCTCACAAAGCCCTGGCCTTCTGGGAGAAAAGGAGCAGACAGAAAGCAATCATGAAACCGGGAAACCAGGGCTGGAGCGCATTCACATCTAGGACTGGGAGGAGGAGGGATCCGGAGCGCTGTGGAAAAGGGATTTAAACATCAAGATTATAAAACGCCACGTTGGTCCAAAATGATGGCATTTGAAGAAAGGGCTTTCCTGCTTGAGTCTTGGATCAATGCCTTCTTGTCCAACTTTTTAGACTATTTGGTAAGAAGGCATATTTTTTTATATGATTCCCATGAGGATAAACTAAAAGAGTACATGTGAAACAGGACAGCGCATTACTAGAATTTGATATTTTAGAAGATCGTTGTGGTCAATAATATAACAAAAAAAACATGGGAATAACTGTAGAGTATGTTAGTATGGCCACTTTCATTTTTTCACAATGTAGAAATGCCTTTGAATACAGAATACAAACTACTACGCCGTGCAAAACAAATAAGTGGCCACTTAACATGTTAATATAAACAAATGCCAAACAGCTGGTTTGGTTTCAAACTTGCGGGAGAAGATAAAGTGAAGAATGAATGAATAAGAAGGGACTTTGTGACTGCTAGGTAGTAGACGTGTTATAAACTTTTTTAAATATATATTTTATTGATTTTTTACAGAAACATCGATGAGAGACACCGATCAGCCGCCTCCTGCACGCCCCACAGTGGAGATGTGCCCGCAAGCAAGGTACATGCCCACAACCGGAATCGAACCTGGGACCCTTCAGTCCACAGGCCGACACTCTATCCACTGAGCCAAACCGGTCTCGGCCGTGCTATAAACTTTTGCCAACAAAAACATGATAGCCCCGAATGATGGATCCACAGTCACTAGAATGATCTCATTGATTAAATACCAGCTTGGTGGGGGGCATGCTGGAGGCTTTATTCTTAGGCATTTGTGAAGCTTACAATTCATGATCCAAAACATCCGGGAACTGCAAAATGTCCAATCCTTGCAGTCTCTATTGCATGCTCTTGCCACAGCCTGGTCCCTCTGCTGTATTCCTTGGCCCGTGCCTGTGTGGTTTAGTGCAAAGAGAACGGACCCTCTGTCTTGAAATACACATGTTCTAAGTGTTGTTAAACCACCAGGCTGCAGTGAAAACGCAGCTCACACAAAGGCCAAGGTGACATATCTCTGCGTTTCTCAGAGGCCTGCTGCCTCCAGGAGTTAGAAAAAGATAAACAAAATACTTTTCAGGCCTATACAAGCTCATTATAACTTTCCTCACACCCTCACAGAAGCATCGAAGTCTGGGTCCACCAGCAGTGGACCAGGAGGGTCTGGTGTCCCTCGGGGTGCAGGTAGGAAAGGTGCTTTGGCATCTTGCCTTTGCTCTAAGTCTAAGCTTTGGGGAGTTTCCATCACCTTCTAAGCATTGCCCTAATTCATTTACCAGCTCTTTCTGGCTTCCTTACCTCCATCTCCACCCCAGGCCATGCCCACCCAGGCTCTGCCATCAGTGTCTGGATGCTGGTTACCAAGGCCATCCATAGATGGTAGAGGACCCCAGTCATATTTTTCAGGGATCCTCTCTCAGGATAAACATTTGACTCCCCTAAAATGAGTACCATTCGGCTAGCCCAATGGCATACAATCCCAGTGAAGAAATCCTGCACTGGCGAGCAGAGGCAATCCTTTGGCCAGGCCACACTCCTGGAACTGGGACTTTTTAAGAAATATAAATATTTTATTGATATTTTTACAGAGAGGAAGGGAGGGGGTTATAGAGTTAGAAACATCAATGAGAGAGAAACGTGGATCAGCTGCCTCCTGCACACCCACTACTGGGGATGTTCCTTAAGGTACATGCCCTTGACCAGAATCCAAATTGGGGCCCTTCAGTCCGCAGGCCACACTCTATCCATTGAGCAAAACCAGTTAGGGCTGGAACCTGGGCTTGTGACAGGACCTCAGGACAAGCCCACAGGTGTGAGTTGGATAATCCTAAGGAACCTGGCTGAATTCATGTGAGGAATGACGAAGGATAGAGCTTGGAAATGTGCCCTGAAGGAGGGAATGGGCAGCGAGGCAGGTCCACGCTCCCCGTCTGGAATGGGCGTGTGTCTCCTGAACGGCATTGCTGGCCTGGGCTGGTCTCAGCCACCAGAGGGAAGCTTAGACAATTCACGGAGGACAGTGCAGAGCATGCGCTTCCTGAGGTTTGGAGTAGAACCCTTTCTGTGGGAATCTCAGAGTGACGGTGCTGGCTGCAGCTCTCGACCCCAAGAGACATTTAATCAGCCAGGTTAGTTCATATCATAATTCCTCAAGGTTCATTCCTTTGTCCTTATTTTTTCTTAGACTTAGAATTTCACAATTAAAGGAGATTCTAAGATCACTCATCCCATGGAGTCTAATAAAGATGAATATTGCCTCTCTTGTTGAAATAACGCTGGGTGGCCAATCTATAATTTTGATAAGGGTTAAAAAACAATGAAATTAAACAAACCAAAACGACTTTGTAGATCCATTTGCTCTGTTCCTTTTCTGCAATGAATAAAGGCTGCAGGATCCAAAGTCTCGCTTCCTACTTGGAAGATTATTATTTTTTCAAAGTGTACTAGAGGGTATTTGCCACAGGTGATTCAGCCCCATGGCATTCATCCAAACAAATGAGCACCAGCGTACAGGGGGCCTGACAGGTGTCGCAGGCGGGGTCCCTGACCCCTCTCCTGGGAGAGAAGGTGATAGACCATATCATGTAGAGGAGACAGATGTGGTGATGCCCCCGATACAGCGGGTCAATGGATACAAGTCAATGCAGGAGCGATGGCTGCCCAAACAGGCCAGGCCAGTGTGCTAGGACCCCGAGTGGATCCCCGTATTTGCCATTAGGACAGTTCCTGGGTCCTTCGTGGGGGAAGAGAGGGAATTTATTTTCACCATCTCTAACGCCAGTGTTCATGGGATGGATATGTGACAGCGGAAAGGAAGTGTTTTCTTGTAAAGTGGGGATCATTACAATAATACTACCTCATTAGGTGAGAGCTGAATTTGCCAAGTTTGTGCAGTAAAGTGAGTGCTTCTCAGATTGTAATTTGCATATGAATTCTTCTGGGATTTAAAATATATAGAGAGAGATCTGAATCAGTGGGCCGAGGGGGGGCCTGGGATTCTGTATTCCTAACACGTTTCTCCGGGTGGGTCTGAGGCCCCACCCTGAGCAGCGAAGCTAAAAGACACCGCCAACTGCTGCTCAAAGGCTCCTCCTACTCACACATGTAGAGTTAACTGGGCCTGTGCGGTGGCCAGTAAGTCAACAAGGGCCTCCGAGTACCCCCAGTGACCAGGTCTCTGCAGAGCAGCACAGGGCTCGCGTCAAAACCGGTCTGGCTCAGTGGATAGAGCATCGGCCTGTGGACTGAAAGGTCCCAGGTTCGATTCTGGTCCAGGGCATGTATCGTGGTTGAGGGTACATCCCCTGTAGGGGGCGTGCAGGAGGCAGCTGATCGATGTCTCTCTTTCATTGATGTTTCTAACTCTCTATCCCTCTCCCTTCCTCTCTGTAAAAAATCAATAAAATATATTAAAAAAAAAAAAGAACGGGGCTTGGGGAGTCCATGGAGGCTGAGGGTCTGAACCCCTAAAGCTCACATTCCCACCAAGTCTACACGGTCTTACTCCAAAACACGCATCCTGCCAACGCAGTTCCTCAGCTAAGAAACGGGAGGCGGATGTTGAAGCGTCTCCCATCATAAGCCTATTGAAGGTGATGAGATGCTATTTTCTTATCCACTTTGAATCCTGGGTGAGCTTTTAAAGCAGCACAAAGCTAGTGCCTGGAGACATAGGACACCCAGGGTTTAAAGCTCTCCTGCCTTCTCCAGTTCTGGCTGCCAATTTATATTTTCCTGTCCCTGAGCTCACTTTTTAAATTCTTTTTTTAAAATATATTTTATTGATTTTTTACAGAGAGGAAGGGAGAGAGATAGAAAGTCAGAAACATTGATGAGAGAGAGACATTGATCAGCCGCCTCCTGCACACCCCACAGTGGAGATGTACCCGCAAGCAACGTACATACCCCCAACCAGAATCGAACCTGGGACCTTTCAGTCCACAAGCTGACGCTCTATCCACTGAGCCAAACTGGTCTTGGCACTTTTTAAATTCTTAATTGTCTCTAGCTCCCCCTCTCACAGTCCCGCCCCCAAGGGCAGTATCATGGGCCATTAGAGCTGAATAAACCTAAGCATTCAGGATGAAGAGATCAAATAGGAAATCCAGGGTAAATTCTGGAAGCTTCCTGACCCAGCTCTTTCCTCCTGCCCAGCTGTCCTCCCGTTCCAGCTGCCTCTGGGCCATTGCTCATGTCCAATGATTTTCTTCTTTTGTCTCAGCCAATTCCTTGGAATTATAGATTGAAAGGATGATGGGGTCAAAGACATCAGCCTTATATTTTTATGGATTATTATCCCTCACATAATATCTTCCCCTAGGGATGGCTTCAGGGGCTGGCCTATTCCTATGCTAGATGATTCACATAGTCCCGAAAATTGTCCTTCTAAGAAGGAAAACCCTGCCTGGCAAACCCTTTGAAGTGATAAAAGTTGCCTCTTAGCTGCCCCCAGCCCACCATCCCTTCTCAACAGCCATGGAAAGCAGCTGCTCTACCTACAGAAGTTACTTTGTGACGTTAAATGTCAGCATCGCCCTAACTGGTTTGGCTCAGTGGACAGAGCATCGGCCTTCGGACTGAAAGGTCCCAGGTTCGATTCCGGTCAAGGGTATGTACCTTCGTTGCGGGCACATCCTCAGTAGGAGGTGTACAGGAGGCAGCTGATCCATGTTTCTCTCTCATGGATGTTTCTAACTCTCTACCCCTCTCCCTTCCTCTGTGTAAAAAGGCAATAAAATATATTTTTAAAAAATAAATAAATGTCAGCACCCATCACAGCTTTTGCCAGGAGACCTGTCAGTTGTTGACTCAGTGGCACATGCCTGGGCACAGGTGTCATAGAGAGAATGAGCAGGGATAGGAGAACGGGGAGAAGAGGACCT
>PVJN01020022.1:0-36509 GCA_004026805.1 Lasiurus borealis
TATTTATGACAAGCTGAATGGATCTTGAGGGCATTATAGTACATGAAACAAGCAAGATAAAAACAATATAGTATGATCTCACTTATATGTGAAATCTAAAATAAAACAAAACAAAAAAAAATGAATTAATAGATATGGAGAGCCAATTGGTGACAGGCAGAGGAAGGGGGAGGGGTGCAAAGTTGATGAAAGTGGTCAAAAGGACACAAACTTCCTATATAATAAAGAGGTAATATGCAAATTGACCATGACTCCAACACACAAGATGGCCACCCCCATGTAGTCAAAGATGGCTGCCCCCATGTGGACACAAGTTGGGGGTGATCAGGCCTGCAGGGGAAGGCAGTTGGGGGGGACCAGGCCTGCAGGGAAGGACAGTTGGGAGCAACAGGCTGGCAGAGGAGGGCAGTTAGGGGTGACCAGGGTGACAAAAGAGGAAAGTTAGGGGTGACTGATTCAGCAGGGGAGGGCAGTTGGGGGTGACCAGGCCTTCAGGGGAGGACAGTTAGGGGCAATCGGACTGGCAGGGGAGCAGAGCAGTTAGGTGTCAATCAGGCTGGCAGGAGAGTAGTTAGGGGATGATCAGGCTGGCATGCAAAGTGGTTAGGGGCAATCAGGCAGGCAGGCAGATGAGCAGTTGGGAGCCAGCAGTCCTGGATTGTGAGAGAGATGTCCGACTGCCCGTTTAGGCCCGAGGGCAGTTGGACATCCCTCTAGGGGTCCCAAATTGGAGAGGGTGCAGGCTGGACTGAGGGACAACCCCCTCCTCCCACATGAATTTCATGCACCAGTCCTCCTGAATGCCCCACACTGGGGATTAAGCTCACAGAAAGCCCACGATCTGGGCATGTGCCCTGACCTGGAATCAAACCCTGACCTCCTGGTTCATAGGTCGACATACAACCACTGGTTGGTCAACACATTTAATTAACTCACTCCTAATGCCTTGGTAGGGCCAGACCAAATGATTTCAAGGGCCTTATATGGCCTGAGGGCTGGATGTTCCCCACCCCTGATATAAAAGCTTAAAAAAGGTTTTTTGCAATTAACTATTGAAATCAAATAACAGAATGAAGAAAAATTATAATATAATAAGCTAGTAAGGAATATTTGCTTTTTAATATTTTGGCAAATATTTGCATGCATATATATTGATGTAAGTGTATAAATATAAATTTATATTTATATCATATTGCTGATAAATATATAAAGTATCTATAATAATAAAAACATAATATGTTAATTAGACTGGACGTTTTTCCAGATGACCTCTGGACGAAGCCAGGGCTGTGAGGGAAGCCCTGGTCCCGGGTGCCAGCAAACCAAGAGAAAAAAGGCCTATTCTTGCATGAATTTCGTGCATGGGACCTCTAGTATGCATATAAAAATATGATTTTATACTCATCTCTAGATACTTTGTCAAGGAAGAAATATTGAAGAAAATACAAACATACAAGCACATGGCATTGTCATGGGGAAAACATAACATCCCTTGTACTACATTAAATAAATAAACTTGTAAAGAAAATTCAAGATGCTAATTTTGGTAGACAAATGGAAAAAATGGTACAAATACACATTGCTAATATACTTGAAATGTCATCCCTAGGCCTGGAGTTCTCAATTCCAAGCAACTCTGAATTCTACGAGGGCTCCAGCCCTGCTCAGGACAGTGCCTATTGACTGGACTGGACATTCAAGTCCTTGGAAAGCCTCTGTCTCGGTGACCCACCAAACTTTCTGCTCTCTGCTTGTCCTTATGTGTTTCCAGAATCTGGCGATTCCTAATATGTGTACTTTCTTCCCCAAATTAGGCTCAGGGTAGGTCAGGGTGGGTTAAAGAAAAAGCTCTCTTACTCAGTTGTCAACTGAGAGTCATTTGGAAACAGGTTATGCGTTTCTGTCATGAGAAGAACTTGAAAAGACTTTTTTGTTTTTATTTTTTAACGAATGTGAATGATTTGGAATTTATGACTTCCTCTCAAAAGTGAAAGAAACAAGGAGTACTGTTTGCCAGCTGCAGCGGGAAGTGCATCTTTAAAGCATGGAGAACTCCGGAGCTTTGCAATGCAAAGCATGGTAGGGAGTTTTAGCAGCTGGACACGTTTTGCTCTGGGACACATATTTTGCACACGGGCTTAGGTTTTGCCCAGCTGAGCGGGGCGGCAGTTGCACGCAGATGACCACGACGTGGCGCTGGCCCCGAGTCCCGCGAGGCGCGCCCTCGGGACCAGGGAACTACAACTCCCGACGCTCGCGGTCATCTCCGCAGGAGGCCCTTGTCCCCAGCAGAGTCACCCGGATACGGAGCTGGGGGTGCGTGACAGGCAGCGGCATGGAGTCCGGGACTGCAGAAGGCTGCTTCCTTGGCGACGTGGGTGCGTGTGGGGCGCCGCGGGTGCTGCGGGCGCGGGGCTCGGGTACCGCGGAGCTGGGCGGTGGGCAAAAGACCGAGGACCGCCAGAGTCGGCTCTCGGGTTCTGTCATCAGAGATGCATCTGATGACACTGGCTTTATGATCGATGAAGTGTTCTCTGAACGTGTATTCTGGGGCGTTTGATGGGCTCTGTTTGGAGGGTCCTGTCCTTACAGGAGAGGGGTCCGGGGATCCCACGCTTTCAGACGTGGTTTCTATGTCCCACTCCCTTTCTCCCCCCTCCCTCCTCCGCCCCTGTCCCCGCCCCCTCCTCCCGGCGCGTCCCAGGGTTGGTCATCACACTGACGCAACAACAGACTCACCGCTAGAGCTCTGGCAACCTTGAGGAAGACACCCAGCCGGGTGGGGTGGGGTGAGGGGTAGGAGTGAATGGGTAGTCGTTGCCAAGTCGAAGGAGAAACTAGGAAATGGCCATGACGGACCATGGGCAGGGCGGCCTTGGTGGGAGCTGGAACATCTTCCAGGAGCCCCAGAGAAGGCAGTGCACAGTGTCCTTAGCATCTTTCCCCCCCGCCTCCTCCTGCCCCCCTCCTCCTCCCGCCCATACACACACCCTGGGTGACAGAAGGAATCTGCTCCAGAAGGAGGATGTGACCTTGAGATGTTGTCACACTGTAAAAAATGAAATCTTGGATCTTCACTGATTCTTCTTTACCATTTGAACTACCCAAGGATGAAATGGATTTGAGGGCAAAGGGACATTCTTTCTGGGAGCAAACTTTCCTGGCTCTGAAGTAAGACTATGGCAGTGGGTGGTCCTCCAGCTGAGGCCTGCCCTCCTGCACTTTCTTGGGCCATGTGAGCCAGTCCTAGGATTCTTAACATCACCTCCTTTCTGCCGCCATCCCAGAATCACTGTGAAATTTCATGATTGGCTTGAAGTGAAAGAAATAAAAGTAAAATCACTTTGTGGGGAGCAAGGGGGAAACTATGGCAAATAAAATGAACAGTGAAAGCCTGGAAAGAAAACAAAATTTGAAGTATTTCTACACCGATGAAAACAGTAGTGGGAGTAAAAGTGAGAAGTATTGAAGGTAAATTTAGCTTAAGAGGAATTATCATCATACCAAGGCAAATATATTTCAATTGATTTTGCAAAAGAGCCACCTTCAACATGATCAAAAGCATTTACTAAATATCTGTTTTTACTTGACATTCTTCCCCAGATATACACAAGACTTTGAACCTGCCAATGTGATCTATATTTGATTGGATCAGTTAAATAAGCAACAAACAGCTTATCACTGAAACTGATTAAAATATTTTACTATTTTTACTTGTGTAGAGCATTCAGTAGCACAGCATAATTTCTGAGCATTTTTTGTTGTTGTTCGTTTGGCTTTGTTTTTGGGCAGAATCTAAGGAATGTGCCTTTTTAAAAAAGCACATTCTAAACTAATGGATATACAGCTTCTGGAGTTAATGGATTATTTTTTATTGTTTTACTATATTTCTTCAAGATATGTCCTGTTGACATTTCTATTCTCAACACTAATGAATAAACTGAATGTGTTCAACCCAAACACTGCTATCCCAGCAGAAGTATAGGCGTATCACAGGGTCATTGTAACATTCTGATCTCAAATGCTGTATGTGTGTGGTATACTCCAACCAAACATGTAAGTTTTCCAGGTGTTTTTTATTTTTTATTTTAAAATTGATTTTTAGAGAGCCAGGAAGGGAGAGGGAGAGAAAAAAACATGAACGTGAGAGAATTAAACATCCATCTGCTATCTCCTGCACGGCCCACTCTCCCTACCACCCCCTTCCCAACACAAACACATACTAGGGATCTAGCCCAAACCCAGGCATGTGAATCACCAAACTTTTAGTGCATGAGACGATGCCCAGCCCATTGAACCACACTGACCAGGACAGTTCTCCAGTTTTTAAAATAGCACATCACAGAGCTAATGATTGTAGAGTCTTGCAATATGGCTTTGTCAATAAGTACAAAGAATTTCGGACAAATCACATTCTAAGATGAATCTGGTGTTTATAATATAGCAAATGTAATACAGTGCTATTGACCCAAGATAAGTGTCTATTTGCAAAGTTGAAAAAGTGACTCCTGTACTCAGCATTTGTCCTCAAGAGCTTCTGACTTGAAAGTAAGAGACTGGCAGAAGATGAAAGGGAGCCTTAGGGTACTTGGGTTCTAAGCAAGGTGAGCTGCTGAGTTCTTCAGTTATCCTTAGCCAAGAACTCTAAACACAATTCATTGCTGTCTGCAGTTTTCAGAAGGTGAGATGGAGAGAGAAAAAGCTCCTGGACTGCAACAAGGGCCATTGAGCGTGTAGGTTAGATGCCAGACACTAGCCACAAGCTCTGGGAGAATTGCTAGACAGTCATCATGGTTGATAATTTAAGGCAAAACTGAGTTCACACGCCTGAAAAGAAGCAAAACTGAGTTTTAAAGCCAAGTGGGGTTTTTAGCGTTTGTTTGTTGCTGCTGCTGCTTATATTACATTAAAAGGTTCACAGAGTTCCCATCAAATAGGACCATTTCTAATGGACTTGTAGGGCCTGGTTTTGTGGTTGAATGGACAGATATGTCTGCTATGGGTTTCTCAGGAGACCTCGGAGTACTTTACTACATACTTGTCATTTCCACATTGTCTTTCCTGCTGTGAGAAATGTATTCGCCTCAGAGATCCACAGTCAGAAGCATCTCAGTGCCTGGGAACCTATATACAAGTTCATCCTATTGTATCTGCAGAATTTGATTTTTTAAAAATATTATTGTATTGAAAATACCTTGAGAGATCTAGATAATCAGTGCCCTGGCTAAGAAATCAACTTCTGCTGTCTTCTCAAATGTGTTTCTGTTTCTGGCTTACAGATGGCTGCATTCTAGAATTCTCTAGAAATATCCCTTAGTGGAGAAACCTTTAGTTGTGTTATACTGCTAACATAAACATCAGAAGGAAATCCATTTAGGATCATTTAAACACAATTGGAATTCTGAGGCAGATACTGTGGCTGGCAGTGGCTGCCATGTATAGCAGTACAAATTTTAACTTTTTGGGATAATTTCACTGCCTTGGAGAACGGAGAGGGGTTGGGAGTTACTTTAGCTGGGGATTAAGGAACAGTAGATAAAAGAAGTGTGTTTGGCTAGACCACAAAGGTCCTTCTGGAGGAAAGGAGAAAGGCTAGCTAGCTGCTTTGGGAAGGGACTCAAACATTTTTTGTTTTTATAAGTTTATTTCTAGCCTACAAAGGCAAAATATTTTTAAAGACAAAAATCCGAGGGGGAGGGATGGGGAGAAACAGATACAGAGGCAAAGAAACAATGAACAGATTGTCATGCTACAGTGGGAAGGCAAGGGAGGTTGGGGTAGGGAATGCTGTAAGAGATCAACTGAAGGACTTGTATGCATGTATGTAAGCATAACCAATGGATACAGGGCATTGGGGAGGGGGGAAAGGTGAGGGCATGTACTGGGGGGTGGGGAAGGTTGGGGGGAGGTCAATAGGAAAAAAAAAAGGAGACAGCCGAGACCAGTTTGGCTCAGTGGATAGAGCGTCGGCCTGCGGACTGAAAGGTCCCGTGTTTGATTCCGGTCAGGGGCATGTGCCTTCCTTGTAGGTATATCTCCAGTGTGGGGTGTGCAGGAGGTGGCTGATGGATGTCTCTCTCTCATCGATGTTTCTGACTTTCTATCCCTCTCCCTTCCTCTCTGTGAAAAATCAATAAAAAATATTAAAAAAATAAAATAAAAGGAGGAGAAGCCAAGATGGTGGCTAAGGTAAACACGTACACTGCTGCCTCGCACAACAATTTCAAAACTACAACTAAAAGACAGAACGGACATAATCCAGAACCACAGGAAAGCTGGCTGAGTGGAAATTCTACAACTAGAGGGGAAGAGAAGGGCTCACAGAGACCCAGAGGAGCTGCAAAAAGCTGAGGTATGGAGATGCACGTGGAGAGAGCAGGTGCTGGAGAACCTAGCTGGCTTTCTCTGGCGGGAGGGAGACCGAGACTCTCAACGGCATTGAACTCCTTATCCTACAACACTAAACCCCAGATCCAGCCGAAACTCATATGGGGGGAGTTTGTACTGTGAAAAGGGAGAAGTGTATGGAAGTTTAGGGGAGTCACAAAAGATCAGAGGTCTGGTGGCAAGCATGGCACAGCGCTGCAGAGGACAGACTGCTGATTGTGCCGCTGGCTTTCACAAGTGGGCGGGAGACAGACCCTCCCAACTGTGGTATTTCTAACTTCACTAAACCCCAGTTTCAGGCGAAACCCTGGGGACCCAGACTCGTGTGGTCCTGGAGCACAGGGGAGCCAGAAAGGCAGCGGTCTAGAGGCACTGCGAGAGAGTTTGCGTGTGTGCATGAACAGGGACCGCTCCAGCGACTACCCAGTCACGTGAGAATCAGGGGCTGTGGATGGCAGGCCCAACTGGAAGGTGAGGCGGTCCCTTAAGCCCTGAGACTCCACCCATCCCAACCTCAACAGAGGCTTTTGCGCTTTTTCAAGTCTGGTATCATAAGGCGGAATCCAACACAGAAGTTCTCTTGGCATAGTGAAAATGCCGAGACAAGGGAAGGGATCACAAACAAAGAAATGGAGGGAAAAAAAAATGACTGGATATAGAGTTCAAAACCATGCTTATAAGGTTTTTCAAGAATATGCTAGAAAAGTTGGATAAAGTTATCGAGTCCCAAAAGGAGATGCAAAAGGACCAACTAGAGATGCAAAAGATCCAACTAGAGATATAAAGGACCAAATAGAAATTAAACATACAGTGACTGAAATAAAAATTATTAAACAGAGAACTAATAGCAGACTAGCAGAAGGCAAGAATCAAGTAAAAATTTTGAAATATAAAGAATCAGAAAACACTCAACTGGAAAAGCAAGAAGAGAAAAGATCCAAAAATGTGAAGATAATGTAAGGAGCTTCTGGGACAGCTTCAAGCGTACCAACATCAGAATTGTGGGGGTGCCAGAAGAGAGAGAGAGCAAGATACTGAAAACCTATTTAAAGAAATAATGACTGAAAACTTCCCACATCTGGTTAAAGAAATAGACGTACAAGTCCAGGAAGCACACAGAACCCCATATAAAAGGAATCCAAAGAAGACTACACCAAGACACATCACAATTAAAATACCAAGAGCAAAAGACAAAGAGAGAATATTAAAAGCAGCAAGAGAAAAACAGTTCATTACCTACAAGGGAGCACCCATATGACTGTCAGCTGCTTTCTCAACAGAAACGATGCAGGCCAGATGGGAGTGGCAAGAAATATTCAATGTGATGAATAGCAAGAACCTACAACCAAGATTAATCTATCCAGCAAAGCTATCATTCAGAATTGAAGGGCAGATAAAGAGCTTCACAGATAAGAAAAAGCTAAAGGAGTTCATCAACTCCAAACCAGTATTATATGAAATGCTGAAAGGTACTCTTTTAGAAGAGGAAGAAGAAAAAGGTAAAAGATAAAAAATTATGAACAACGAATACATGTCTATCAACAAGTGAATCTAAAAATTAACTTAATTAAAAATGTGATCAACAGAATAAACTGGTGAATATAATAGAATCAGGAGCACAGAAAGGGAGTGGACTGATAATTCTCAGAGGAAGAGGGGGGTGAGGGGTACAGGGAGTGACTGGACAGAAATCATACACCTATGGACTCATCAATTGGGGGGAAAGGTAAGGGTAGAGGGAGGGGTGAGAACGGGTTGGAGGGGAGCTATGGAGGGGAAAAAAAGAGAGACAAATGTAATAATCTGAATAATAAAGATTTAATTAAATAAAAAAAGGAGACATGTACTACTATTTATAATACTTTAAACAATAAAAATATATATTTAAAATTTAAAAAAAGAAAGTAAAGGCAGTGCTGTTCTATATAGAGAAATAACTGAACAGTGATTCCCAGTCTTGGCTGTACACTGGAATGACCTCAGGATCTTTAAAAAATGCTGAGGTCTGTGTCCCATCCCATAGATTCTGATCTACTTGTTCTGGGGTACAGCCTGACTACGATCTTTTAAAAGAGCATCAGGTGATTTTAACATGCAACCAATGTTGTGAACCACTGAAATAAAGGAAGTTTTGGCTTATTGCAATCTAAAAAGTTGGAGCAAATCTGGAACAGTTCTATTAAAGTAGGGAGGAGAATGGAGTGAACCTCAGAAAGCAAACCCAAGCACATCAGCACAAAAAGAGGTAAAATTTTGGTACAGAATTGAGTAAGTAAAATGAAATTGGGCTGAATGTCACACCATGACAAGAGGTTTAAGCTTCTTCATTAAGTATAGTCATCTTTTTTATTATTATTAATGTATTATATGTGTACACTTCTTCCCATTGCCCCTCCCTCTTATGCATGCCCTAATCCCCCAGTGTCTTGTGTCCATTGGTTATGCCTATATGCATGCACACAAGTCCTTTGGATGATCTTCTATCTACCTTACCTCTCCCTAACCTTCTCGTTGCAATTTGACAGTCTACTTGATGCTTTACTGTCTCTGTATCTATCTATTTGTTCATCAGTTTATAATGTTCTTTAGTATGCATAAATGAGTGAGATCATGTAGTATGTTTCTTTCATTGACTGTCTTAGTTCACTTAGCATAATGCTCTCCAGTTCCATCCAAATTGCTGCAAATGGCAAGAATTCCTTCTTTTCATGAGTGGCATCTCACGTTGCCTCTGTCCCCCTGGAGAGCCAAGACTGAGGCGAAGGCTCCCAACTGCTCCAGTGGTTTCCCAGTGACTTAGTGGCTGTGTGCTCCCAAGGAGCCGGGCTGGGTGCGGTCGGGATGCTCTCCCTTGGCCCCTGCAAAAAAAAAAAAAAAGAATTCCTTTTTATGGCAGCATAGTATTTCATTGTGTAGATGTACCACAGTTTTCTGATCCACACATCTGCTGGCGGGCACCTAGGCTGTTTCCAAATCTTAGCTATTGTAAATTGTGCTGCTTTGAACATAGGGGTGCATAAATCCTTCTGATTGGTGTTTCTAGTTTCTTAGGATATATTCCTAAGAGTGGGATTACTGGGTCAAATGGGAGTTGCATTTTTAGTTTTTTGAGGAAACTCCATACTATTTTCCACAGTGGCTGCACCAGTCTGCATTCCCACCAGCAGTGCACGAGGGTTCCTTTTTCTCCACAACCTTGTCAACACTCATCATCGTTTGTTGATTTGTTGATGATTGCCATTCTGACAGGTGTGAGATGGTATCCCATTGTGTTTTGATTTGCATCTCTCAGATAATTAGTGACTTTGAGCATGTTTTCATGTGTCTCTTGGCCTTCCTTCTGTTGTCTTTCGAAAAGGTTCTATTTAGGTCCATTGCCCATTTTTTTATTGGATCATTTATCTTCCTTTTATTAAGTTGTATAAGTTGGCTGTAGATGTTGGAGATTAAACCTTTATCAGTGATAACATTTGCAAATATGTTCTCCCATACAGTGGGCTTTCTTATTGTTTTGTTGATGGTTTCTTTTGCTGAGGAGGATAGGTTTTAATTCTTCCTTGAATGTTTGGTAAAACTCTGCTGTGTAGCTCTCTGGCTTCAGGATTTTGTTTGCTGGAAGCTTTTTGATGACTGCTTCAATTTCTTCCATAGTTATTGTCCTCTTGAGATGTTTAGATTCTTCCTGATAGAGTTTGGGAAGGTTATATCTTTCTAGGAATATGTCCATTTCCTCCAGGTTGTCCAGTTTGTTGGAATAGAGTTGTTCATAGTATTTTTTAACAATCCTTTGTATTTCTGTGGGTTCTGTTATTATTTCACCTCTTTCATTTCTGATTTTGTTTGAGTACTCTCTCTTTGCTTCTTGGTGAGCCTAGCTAGAGGTTCATCAATCTTGTTTATCCTTTTTTTAATATATATATTTTATTGATTTTTTACAGAGAGGAAGGGAGAGGGATAGAGAATCAGAAGCATCGATGAGATGATCAGCTGCCTCCTGCACACCTCCCACTGCGGATGCGCCTGCAACCAAGACACATTCCCCCAACCGGAATTGAACCTGGGACCCTTTAGTCTGCAGGCCGATGCTCTATCCACTGAGCCAAACCGGTCTTAGCTGTTTATCCTTTTAAAGAAGCAGCTCTTGGTTTTGTTGATTTTTTGAATTGTTTCTTTGGTCTCTATGTTGTTTATCTCCACTCTGATCTTTACTATTTCCTTCCTTCTGCTTACACTGGCCTTTTCTTGTTGCTCTCTTTCTAGTTCTTTAAGCTGTAGGGTTAAGTAATTTATTACCATTGCTTCTTGTTTTTTTGCAGTAGGCTTGTAGAGCTATGAACTTCCCACTAAAGACTGCTTTCACTGTGTCCCATAGATTTTGGATTGTTGTGTTTTCATTGTCGCTTGTTGCCATGATGTTTTTTATTTCTTCCTTGATCTTTCTGGTCATCCAGTAGTTGTTTAATAGGATGCTGTTTAGTCTCCATGCGTTTGATTTCTTTGGATTGTTTTTATGGTAATTGGTTTCCAGTTTATGCCACTGTAATCTGAGCAGATGCTTGATATAATTTCCAACTTCTTGAATTTGAAGAGACTTTGCCTATGACCCAACATATGGTTTATCTTTGAAAATGACTCATGTGCACTTGAGAAGAATGTATATGCTGTGGCTTTGGGTAAAATGTTCTGAAGATGTCAATTAATTCCATCTAGTCTAGTGAGTCATTTAGGATTGATGTTTCTTTGCTGATTTTTTGTTTAGAGGATTTGTCCAATGGTGACAGTGGGGTATTAAAGTCTCCTATTTTGATTGTATTGCTGTCAATCTCCCTCTGGATATGTTCCTGGAGATTTTTTTATGTATTTGGGTGCTCCTGTATTGGGTGCATATATGTTTGCTGGAGTTATTACTTCTTGTTGGATTGCTCCTTTCGTATTATGAAGTGGCCTTCTTTATCTCTTGTTATTTCCTTCACTTTGAGATCTAATTTGTCAGATATAACTATTTCTACCTTGGCTTTTTTTTTATTTCCATTTGCCTGAAAAACCTTTTTCTATCCCTTCATCTTCAGTCTGTGTGCATATGAGGTGGATTTCTTGTAGACAGCAGATTTATTGGTTGTGTTTTCTTATCCAGTTCATTACCCTGTGTCTTTTGATTGGGGCATTTATTCCATTTACATTTAAAGTTATTATTGATAAGTACTTGTTTGTCACCATTTTTTCTTTACCCTGTGTTCCTTCTTTGCTTCCCCTTCCTTCCTTCCTCCCTCACTCCCTTCCTTTCTTCCTTCCTTCCTTCTTTCCTTCTTTCCTTCCTTCCTTCCCTCCTTCCTTCCTTCTTTTACAGCAGACCCTTTAACATTTCTTGCATTGCTGTTTTGGTGGTAATAAATTCTCTTAGTCATTTTGTGTCTGTGAAGCTCCTGATTTGACCTTCAATTTGGATTGATAGCTTTCCTGGGAATCAGGAAATGAGATGCAGGTGTAAGGGTGTGCACAGCTAGTGATACAGATATGGAATAAAGAAGGGAGTGGGTAGGCGGACTCCACCCATCTCAAGCTCAGCAGAGAGGCTTTTGCAGTTTTGTAAGTCTTGTATCATAAGGCTGAATCCAACACAGAAGTTCTCCCGGCATAGTGAAAATGCCAAGACAAGGGAAGGGATCACAAACAAAAAAATGGAGGAAAACAAACGATTAGATATAGAGTTCAAAACCACGCTTATAAGGTTTTTCAAGAGTATCCTAGAAAAGTTGGATAAAGTTAGCGAGACCCAAGAGGAGATGAAAAAAACCAAACTGGAGATGAAAAAGAACCAACTAGAGATGGAAAAGATCAAACTAGAGATGAAAAAGGACCAACTAGATATGGAAAAGGACCAAGTAGAAATTAAACATATACTGACTGAAATAAAAAATATTATACAGAGACCTAACAGCAGATTAGAGGAAGGCAAAAATCAAGTAAAAAAATTGAAATATAAAGAATCAGAAAACACTCAACTGGAAAAGCAAGAAGAGAAAAGAATCCAAAAATGTGAAGATAATTTAAGGAGCCTCTGGGACAGCTTCAAGTGTACCAACATCAGAATTGTGTGGGTGCCAGAAGAAGAGAGAGAGCAAGATACTGAAAACTTATTTAAAGAAATAATGACTGAAAACTTCCCACATCTGGTAAAAGAAATATACTTACAAGTCCAGGAAGCACACAGAACCCCATATAAAAGGAATCCAAAGAGGACCACACCAAGACACATCACAATTAAAATACCAAGAGCAAAAGACAAAGAGAGAATATTAAAAGAAGCAAGAGAAAAACAATTCATTACCTACAAGGGAGCACCCATACAACTGTCAGCTGATTTCTCAACAGAAGCAATGCAGGCCAGACGGGAGTGGCAAGAAATATTCAATGTGATAAATAGCAAGAACCTACAATCAAGAATACTCTATACAGCAAAGCTAACATTCAGAATTGAAGGGCAGATAAAGAGCTTCACAGATAAGAAAAAGCTAAAGGAGTTCATCACCACCAACCAGTATTATATGAAATACTGAAAGGTACTCTTTTAGAAGATGAAGAAGAAAAAGGTAAAAGATAAAAAATTATGAACAACAAATACGTGTCTATCAACAAGGGAATCTAAAAATTAAGTGAATTAAAAATGTGATCAACAGAATAAACTGGTGAATATAATAGAATCATGAGCACAGAAAGGGAGTGGACTGGTAATTCTCAGGGGGAAAGGTGTGAGGTGTGTATAGGGAGAGACTGGACAAAAATCATATACCTATGAATGAGTTCAACGGGAGGGAGGTAACGGTAGAGGGAAGCATGGGAGCCAGGTGGAGGGGAACTATAGAGGGGAAAAAAGAGAAACAAATGTAATAATCTGAATAATAAAGATTTAATTAAAAATATAATATAATATAATATTTTATAGAAATAATACTGTACATGGTTTTCAAAAATTAAATGGAACCACAAGATTCACCATGAAACACCTCTTTTTTCTTCCAACCTACTTCTTAATTCCCACTACCTATAAGCAACTACTTCAGCTCTTTCAGCTGTTTATCTAATTTACCTCCATTTGTCTAAATAATATGCCAAAAATTTGATTTCCCAACTTTAAAACTTGACTCTCCCAGCAGATATCCTGATGGGAGAGATGAAGCCCTCGCTCACTTGGTGCTCCTCCACTTCCATATAGTTCCCTCCAGGATCCTCTAATATAATTACTTTTTAAAAAACTCATTATCTGGAGTTCCCTCAATGACTGTGAATATTGCCCACAGCTGCACTCCTTGCTATACTAGGATTACATTTCTTTCTTTGTATAACTTTTTGCTTTTCTTAGAGGTAATGACTGTTCTGTTTGTTTGTTTAGTTTTCTTTATATACAATTACTAATTCATCCTCAGACTGTCTCTTGGTTTGCTCAGGCACCTCAGATAACCTTGGTCCACTGTCTTTCTTGTCTCATGGATGACTCGGGATATAACCTCTACAACTTGCCAGTTTGCAGGTTGCTCCATCCTTGCAGGTTGCTCCTGAGGCTGCTGCCCACTTGTCATCCTGGAGCCTGCCTTGACCATCCCCTGGGAATTTATATATATATCAACTCTTTTCCATAAATACTAGATCCCATATCTTCCTCTTTCTTGATATAACTCCTTAATTTCGATGGAACACATCTTTGAGGAATATCTCCAGAAAAAGTGACAAGGAGGTAACTTATTTGAGATCTTGCTTGTTGTTCCCAAATGCCTTCAATTCTGTTTCCACACTTCATTGGCAGCATGGCTCAGTTTGGAATTCTGGGCTGGAAATCCTTTTCTCAGAATGTCGAAGGCACTACTCCTGTCCTTGAGTTTTCAGAATTGCTTTAAGAGATCAGATGCCATTCTCACTCCTGATTCTTTATTTGATTTATTTCCTTTTTATTGAATTTATTAGGGTGACACTGGTCAACAAAACTATACAGGTTTCAAGTGCACAGTTCTACAACACAGCTTCTGTACACCGTAAAGTATGTTTACCTCCCAAAGACAAATCTCTGTTCATCATTATTTCCCTATACTGTCTTCTATCTCCTTCCTCTCTTCCCCCAGCAACCACATTCTTTTTTTTAAAAAATATTTTATTAATTTTTTTTTTTTTTACAGAGAGGTAGGGAGAGGGATAGAGAGAGTTAGAAACATCAATGAGAGAGACATTGATTAGCCGCCTCCTGCACGCCCCCTACTGGGGATGTGCGCGCACCAAGGTACATGCCCTTGACTGAAATCGAACCTGGGACCTTTCAGTCCTCAGACCAACGCTCTATCCACTGAGCCAAACCGGTTTCGGCAACCTCATTCTTTAAATGAGATTTTTTTCTCTCTAGAAATGTTTAGGATTTGTCCTTATCCTTGCAGTACTGAAATTATATAGTATTGTGGCTTGGTGTAGAACCTCTTTACTATATACTAGTATATCACTCAGGCTACTCACTGGACCCTTCCCATCCAGAAATCATCTCTTCCATTTCAATTCTGGGGCTTTTTAATGTATTGAAGAAGGTTCTCTTTTCTCTTGTTGGCACCCTTGTTAATTGGGCTTTAGATTTCCTGAATGGATCCTTTTTTTCTTTTCTTACTATTTTTTTCTTACTATTTTCTATCTCCTCCTCATCGTTTTGTTTTACTATATAGATTTTCTGAACTTCATTTTCCAATTCTTATTGGATTTGTTTTTAATTTTCACTATTATATTTTTTATTATCAAAAACTCTTACCCCCTGAATTTTCCTCTAAAAAGCTTCCTGCTATTTCAGTATTTTATCTCCTGTCTTCTGAGGTTTCAAAATAATTTTTTAGATGTTTTTACCTACATTGAATCTGTTTCTTATGAATTATTTATTTTTTGATTCATTGTGATCTCTTTTTTTCTTTTCATTTAAAGCTTGGCTGTGCATTTTCAAGAGACACCACAGAGAATGTTGCGGGGTAGACTTATTGATTTGATTTCATTCAGGGAGTTTGGGCAGGGACCTGTCTCAGTGCACTGGGGGCTCTCTGTACACTTTAAGAATGTTTACTGGGTATTTGGGAGAAGGGCATATGCCGGAGCTGGCAGACTATTTTCCATCTGTAGCTGTGGTAGAGAAGGAGCTTTCTACAGCAAGAACCTCAGGCTGCCCTAATGCTGTACTTGGAACAAAATTTCTGGCCCAACTAAACCCAGTGTGTTGGATCAGTTTTATAGTGAAGGTTTTCTCTGAGACATTTGGAAAACAGTGTTAGAGCATGGCTGCTGTCCATGAGAGGCTAGCCCAACTGAGGAAAGGTCTGGAGCAGGACCAGGATCACAGCAGGATTGGAGCAGACTGTATGGTTTGGGTTCTAGTCTCTGGAGAATTTAGTGGAGCCAATAAGTGCTCTGATTTACCTGGGCAGGGGGCCTCCCAGGCCATTCTGAGGAACCAGATACTCTTTTCCATAGCAGCGATACCATCTAATACCCCCACCAACAATGCACAAGGGTTCCAACTGAAGTTTGCTATAATTGGAGACACATGCCCTTGGGAGGGCAGGTGGGCCCTTGGCTGAAGAGCTGGTGTTTGGGCTCAAGGAGCAGGATTCTGATCTCTGGCTGACTAAGTGGGAGATTGGTAAAGTATCTCTCTGGAAAAAAAGGGGGGGCGGGGCAGAAGAAAGGAATACAAACAAGATTCTGATTTGCTGCTTTTCCCATGTAAATACTCACACCATGGCTGACTTTGAGCCCCTCACTGATTCTGGCTGGCTGTGTGAGCTAGTAGGAAGGCAGGCTACAGTGTCAGAGGGCCCAGAAACTGTGCAGGTAAACTCATTATGCAACAAGGACAAATGGAAGAGCCGGAACCCAAGACCCAACAGGACTAGAAGAAGTAGTCATATAATGATGATGATGATCCCATCATAGTCATAGAATCTGTCATTTACTGAGTGTTTATAATTGGCTGGGAACTGTGCAAAATAATATCCCTTCAGTTTGCACAAGGGGTATCAAAAATATGTACATTTTATAAGGGAGAAAATAGGCTCTGAGAGGGTAAGTAACCTGCACAAGATCTCAGAGATTGTTGTAAGTGACAGAGACAGGTGTTGAGTGATTCCTGAGGCTCTTCCGTCACCACATACGTTCCCCTTAGGGCAGCTGATGCAGAACCACTTGAAGTATTCAGCTGGGGCTTCTTAATTCCCAAAGGATGGACTTGGACTTGGGGCCTTCAGATGTGAGGTGTCAGGGGCCCAGCTAAGGCAAAGAGGGTGTTGGAGCTGGGAGCCAGAAAGGTGAACATCTGGTACACAGGCTGAGTTAATTAGGTCAAACTGGGTGGGCAGAGAGGTGGCAAAAATGTTTCCAAGCATCTGTCATTCCTCCTTGGGTAACCCTGACTGTTGTCTGGCAGTAGATTCATTGATGATGTTGGTAAAACTCTCTAGTTTTCAAGGGCTAAACTTCATTTAGCCCTTCATGAGCTTGGGCTTGCCAGCAGCTGGTTAACATGAGGAATGACAGGTGTCAGTATGACCTCCAACCGAAAGCCCAGACAAGAGGCAGGAACAAGTTGGATGCAGCTACTAGTCTGGAGCACAAGTGCCCAGATACTCTTCCAGGACTATGGCCATGGCTCTTGTTACAACAGACTTCTATGTAATTGATGCTCTGGCACTTGGCTCAGTGTCAGGAGCTGGGCAGGCCTGTGAAGGGCAGGGAAGATAGTTATACTTTATCAGGTGGGAGGTGGGGGGAGGGAAGACACAACTGCAGGGGGAAGGCATTGTCTGGCAAGTCAAACCTGCTCTGTAGAGTATTTACTCATCCCATACCTGTGTGTCAGGTGCCCTGCTGGCACCAAAGGGTGGGTTTGTCCTATTCTAGAGATGCTTGAAGAGGGATGGAAGAGGCGTGCAAATGAGATGCAGGTGTAAGGGTGTGCACAGCTAGTGATACAGAGATGGAATAAAGAAGGGAGTGGGTGGGCGGGCTGCACACTGAAAGGCTTCTGAAGGAACAGACATTCCACTGGGCCTTACTGGGTGAGGAGGACTTTACTCACTCAGGTAGAAGCTGCAATATGGGAAGCTAGGAAGTGCATTCCAGGCAGGGGCAGCAAGCACAAAGGCACAAGGCCTGACCCTCTGTGAGCTATGTGAAGTTCATTATAATTAGAGACAATTGTATGTGTGTGGGAGGTTGGGGGGCAGGCAATGGGAGGGACAAAGGTGATGGTGGAGAGCGGGGAGAAAGACTAGGAAAAGAGGCCAGGACTCCATTCTAGCTTGTAAAGGAGTGTGGATTTTATCCTGAAAGAAGGGGCAATTAAAGGGTTTTGAGCTGGTACTACATGATTCACTTATGATTTAGCTGCATTAGGGAGGGGGTTGGGAGAGGAGACCAAGGGAAAGTATGGGAAGACTGGAGGGGGGTGTGATGGGCCTGAGGGATGGTGATGGGAAGAGGGAAGCTAGGAAACCAATTAAGTGGCAGGGCTGGGATTTAGGGGAATGCTCATCACTGAGGGAACTTGCCAGAACAGTTCTCAGGTTTCTAGGTGGCCCCTCTCCCAAGTGAATGGGGCATCATGCTACAACTGAGGTCCAGGTACAGGGCTGGAAACAAAGCCTGAGGTCAGGCTTGGCAGTGGGCTGACTAATATGTAGTGTTTTCCCATGCTCTCCCCACTGAAGGCAAGCAGATGCATCTTTTTTTGCCTTGTGATTAATAAGTCCTCGCTTTTTTATGGGAGAAATCTGAGCTTTCTATGAAGGGAGGGCCAGTGCTCAGTCACACTGCTCTGTGGGGCACCATGCAGCCCCACATTCTTTATGTGCAGGTGGTTCTCCCCTTCCCTTGCTTCTCAGCCCTTTCTAGAAGCTGTTGAAGTCACATTCTTCCCCTTATCCCCTCCCCCCATAACCGTCCTCTGTTGATGATAGCCTGTGGTTGGTACCAGCTGCAGGTGATGAACTCCCTATCCTCAGGGACTCCACCATCTTTTTGATATTTAAAAAAATTAGAATTTTAAAGTTTTAATTGTGGTTTAAAAAACCACCAGAAATTGTTAAGATGCTGTAATTTAAGTGTATAGTTTAGTAGTGTTCACTATGTGCACATTGTTGTTAAGCAACCGATATCCAGAACTTTTTATTCTTGCAACAGTGAAACTCTGCACCTGTGAAACTGCCATACTCGCCTCCCCCTGGCAACCACCATTCTACTTTCTGTCTGTATGAATTCAATGACTCTTATAAGGGGAATCATATAAGTACTGTATTTGCCTTTTTATTAATTTTTACATTTAATTTAATTTTATAATATTTATTTCAGAGAGGAAAGAAGATGGAGGGAGAGAGAGAAACATCAATGATGAGAGAAAACCATTGATCGGCTGCCTCCTGCAAACCTCCCCCTTTCCCCTCCCCACCTCACTCCACTGGGGATTGAGCCTACAATCTGGGCATATGCTCTAATGGGGAAGGGGAATTGAACCCTGATCTCCTGGTTCGTAGGTTGACGCTCAACCACTGAGCCATGCCTGCCAGGCTTTTTGTGACTTAAATTTTTTTTTAAAAATATGTTTTTATTGAAGAAGGGAGAGGGATAGAAACATTGGTGGGAGAGAAACATCATTGATCAGATGTCTCCTGTACAACCCTCACTGGGGATTGAATCCACATCCTGGGCATATGCCTTGACCAGGAATTGAACCCATGACCTCCTGGTTAATGGGTCAATGCTCTCAATCACTAAACCAGACAGGACAGGCTTTTTGTGACTTTTTAAATTTCACTTAGCATAATGTCCTCAAGTTTCATTTATGTAGCATGTGTCAGAATTTTCCTCTTTACAGCTGAGTAGTATTCCATTGTATGGATAAACCACATTTCGTTATCCATTCATCTATCCATGTATACTTGGGTTGCTTCCACTTCTTAGCTATTGTGAATAATTCTGCAGTGAACATGGGGGTGCAGATATCTCTTCAATATCCTCCTTTTGGTTCATTTGATATATATCTAGATGTGGGATTCCTGGATCATATGGTAAAATCTTTACTTTTCTGAGAAGCCAGAATACTCTTTCCTATAGTGGTTGTGCCATCTTATATTCCCACCAACAATGCACAAGGGTCCAATTTCTCTACATCCTCACCAACATTTATTTTCTGGTGTTTTTTTTTTTTTAATAATGAACATCTTAATGGATGTGAAGTGATATCTCATTGTGGTTTTGATTTACATTTCTCTGATGATTAGTGATGTTGAACATCTCATATACTTGTTGGTCATTGTATATCTTCTTTAGAAAAGTATCTATTTAAGTTTTTGCCAATTTTTAAAATTAGATTATTTATGTTGTTGAGTGAAGGCATTCTTTATATATTCCGGATATTAACCCATTCAGATATATGATTTGAAAATATTTTCTTCCATTCTGTAGGTTGCCTTTCAATCTGTTGATCGTGCCCTTTGATGTGCACAAGTTTCTTTTCTCTGCTTTGTTATCACACCTCCTGCTTCTGATCTCTGCCCTCCATCACTGCTGCTGGTTACCAGTAAGTTGCATTTCCTCTATAGACACATCATAAAAAAAGAAAATTCGATTTTTTTTTAAAAAAATTAATGTCCAGACTTTATAGTTTCTTTTAGTAGTTTCTTTTAGTAATTCCCTCCATTCATTCATTCATTCATTCATCCAGTTCATTCAACAAGCGAGTGGATATAAGCACCTTTGTTGACTTATATTCTATGCCAGATGCTGTGAATGCAAAGCCAACAAGTGATGCTTGTCACAGACTTACTGCAGCCCTTCTCCTCCGTGTTGCTTTCCTGGAGGCTTGGGCGATCTTGCTTCTAACTTCCTATAACTTGAAATGTTCCTCCAGTAATTGCAGTCATAATGCTTTGAATTATTTGTATATCTCCCTTGCCCATGAACTTAAATTGCTTTTTGTCATATCTTATTCATCTTTGTATCCTATAGTGGAAGTTGCCACATCTCTCTAGGCATCTGCTGGATGGATGCATGTGTGAGCCATGCCAGACTGCCCACTGCTTAGCCACGGGCCTCCCCAGCACCCAGCCTTCCCGAGCAGCACCTCCTTTTCTGCTGCAAGACCCAGGGCTTCACCCTGCTATCCTCTTTTTTAGGGTTGTAATTGCTCATTCTGCCATTGGAACATTACTCTCCTTAGATTATCTTTAAAGTGATCCATACTGAAGGTAACTGTTAATTACTATTGGGGAACATGCAGGGGCCCTTTCTTGAGGTGGTAAGTAGAAAGTCCCATAAGCTTGACTTTATATTTTTGTGGGAATTAAATATTCCTCAATATTTCAGCTCTTTCTTGGTTTCTCCCATCCCCTATTATTAAGTCCATATTTCATGAGGTTACATAGGCTCTCTGGCTAAAGGGCAAAATAGATAGGGATAATTAAGGGGGGTAAAATACTACAGATCAACATTATTTATTGAGGGGGTTCAAATGAGGGGCTGCTAACCCAGAGTGGACGGAGACTGCAGGGTGATCAAGATGAAAAAAAAAAAGCATTGGGTTTCAGTCAAGAAAGGACCAAGTAGGTTATCTAGAATGAGTGGGGAGAGGTAGGGGTAGAGAGGTGAGGGAGAAATGAATTAGAGAGGCAGAGCTGGGAAGCAGAGGGGTTCTATTCAAAGGGAAAAGTATTGTCTAAAGCAGTGGTTCTCAAAGTGTACTCCCCAGACCAGCTACATTGGCATCATCTGGGAGCTTGTCAGAAATTTAGGTTCTCAGGCCCCATCTGAGAACTATTAACTCAAAAACTCTGGGGGTGAGCTTAGTCTTCTAGGCCAGTGGTTGATCCCTTAAGTGTGAATCTTCCACAAAATACCACGGCCTAGGTGAATCTATTTTGAAGAAGTGGTGTTAAAAGAAGTTTAAGTTTAAAAATTTTGGCTCTCAAAAGAAATTACAATCGTACTGTTGATATTTGGATCGGTTGACTAATGAGTTTGCCGACCGCTGTTCTAGGAGATGCTGGTGCGTAAGTTTAAGTACTACTGGTTAAAAGAATGGGGAGGTCAGAGTGCTGTATTCTGTGTACCTCATTCTCTAGAGTTGAAGGCAGGTGTTGGGTAGGGAGTGATGAGAAGAAGCAAGCTATTGCATAAAAAAGAGGGATAGGAATAGTGCCTTTATTAATTTATTAACATGCTAGTTGAACATGTATTTTATGAGATTAGAATGCAAAAATAAATAATTGTAGTTTGAGATGATTGAAAATGAAAACACAACACATCAAACCTAATTAGATGCAGCTCAAGCAGTACTTAGAGGAAATTTATAGCGGTAAATACCTGAATTAAAAAAGAAAGGTCTCAAATCAATGACCTAACTTTCTATCTTAAGACATTGGAAGAAGAGAAAACTAAACTTAAAGCAAACACAAGGTAAGAAATAAAGATTAGGAGAATCCAAGATGGTGGAAGGAGAGGGCTCACAGAGACAGAGAGGAGCTGCAAAAAGCTGAGGTACAGAGATGCCCGCGTGGAGAGAGTGGGTGCTGGAATACCTGGCTGGTTTTCTCTGGCAGGAGGGAAACGGAGACTCTCAAAGGCATTGAACCCCTTATCTTACGACACTAAACCCCAGATCCAGCCGAAACTCATACGGGGGGAGTTTGGACTGTGAAAAGGGAGAGGTGCACAGAAATTTAGGGGAGTTGCAAAAGATCAGAGATCTGGTGGCATGCACGGCACTGCGCAGAGGACAGATTGCTGATTGTGCCGCTGGCTTTCACGAGTGGGCAGGAGACAGACCCTCCCAACTGTGCCACTTCTGATTCCATTAAGCCCCGGTTTCGGATGAAACCCTGGGGACCTAGATTCGTGTGGTCCTGGAGTGCAGGGGAGCCAGAAGGGCAGCGGTTTAGAGGCACTGCAGGCGCGCGTGCACAAGGACCGCTCCAGCGATTACCCAGTCACGTGAGACTCAGGGACTGAGGAGGGTGGGGCCGACTGGAAGGCAAGGCAGTCCCTTAAGCCCTGAAACTGCACCCATCCAAGCTCAACAGAGGCTTCTTTGGTTTTGCAAGTCTGGTATCATAAGGCTGAATCCAACACAGAAGTTCTCCTGGCATAGTGAAAATGCCAAGACAAGGGAAGGGATCACAAACAAAAGAAATGGAGGAAAACAAACGACTGAATATAGAGTTCAGAACCATGCTTATAAGGTTTTTCAAGAATATGCTATAAAAGTTGGATAAAGTTAGTGAGAGCCAAGAGGAGATGAAAAAGGACCAACTAGAGACACTGACTGAAATAAAAACTATTATACAGAGTCCTAACAGCAGACTAGAGGGAGGCAAGAATCAAGTAAAAAATTTGAAATATAAAGAATCAGAAAACATTCAACTGGAAAAGCAAGAAGAGAAAAGAATCCAAAAATGTAAAGATAATGTAAGGAGTCTCTGGGACAGCTTCAAGTATACCAACATCAGAATTGTGGGGGTGCCAGAAGAAGAGAGAGAGCAAGATACTGAAAACCTATTTAAAGAAATAATGACTGAAAACTTCCCACATATGGTAAAAGAAATAGACTTACAAGTCCAGGAAGCACACAGAACCCCATATAAAAGGAATCCAAAAAGGACCACACCAAGACACATCACAATTAAAATACCAAGAGCAAAAGACAAAGAGAGAATATTAAAAGCAGCAAGAGAAAAACAGTTCATTACCTACAAGGGAGCACCCATATGATTGTCAGCTGATTTCTCAACAGAAACGATGCAGGCCAGACGGGAGTGGAAAGAAATATTCAACGTGATGAATAGCAAGAACCTACAACCAATATTACTCTACCCAGCAAAGCTATCATTCAGAACTGAAGGGCAGATAAAGAGCTTCACAGATAAGAAAAAGCTAAAGGAGTTCATCAACTCCAAACCAGTATTATATGAAATGCTGAAAGGTACTCTTTTAGAAGAGGAGGAAGAAAAAGGTAAAAGATAAAAAATTATGAACAACAAATACATATCTATCAACAAGTGAATCTAAAAATTAAGTAAATTAAAAATTTGATCAACAGAATAAACTGGTGAATATAATGGAATCAGGAGCACAGAAAGGGAGTGGACTGATAATTCTCAGGAGGAAAGGGGTGAGGGGTGTACCGGGAGAGACTGGACAAAAATCATATACCTATGAATGAGGTCAATGGGAGGGAGGTAAGGGTAGAGGGAAGTGTGGGAGCTGGGTGGAGGGGTGGTATGGAGGGGAAAAAAGAGAAACAAATATAATAATCTGAATAATAAATATTTAATTAAAAAAAGAAATAAAGATTAGAGAGGGAATTAATAAAATAGAGACCAGAAAACAATATAGAAAAACCACAAAACCAAAAATTGGTTCTTTAAAAAGATCAACAAAATTGACAAATCTAACTAAACTGACCAAGAAATAAAATAGGAGAAAAGACTCAAATTACCAAAATTAGAAATGAAAGAGGGGACAGTACTGTGGACTTTACTGAACTATAAGTATTATAAGGGAATAATATGAACAGGGTGGATTAGTCAGCTCAGGATGCCATAGCAAAATACCACAGATTGGGTGACTGAAACAACAGACACTTATTTCTCATGCTCTGGAGGCTGGCAGTCCAAGATCAGGTGCTAGCAGGTTTGGTTTCTCTTGAGGCCTCTCTCCTTGGCTTGTAGATAATCATCTTCTATGTCCCTATATGGTTTTCCTCTTTTCATGGACATCCTTAGTGACTTTGTGTGTGTCTTAATCTCATCTATACCAATAAAAGGGTAATATGCTAATTAGACCAAGAGACCTTCCGGATGTTCTTCTGGACAAAGCCATGGTGGCAGGGTCAAGGCAGAGGTGGTTAGGGGCGATCAGGCCAGGAGGGGAGGGCAATTAGGGGTGATCAGTCCAGGGGGAGAGGGAGCAGTTGGGACAAACAGCTCAGCAGTGGGGGCAGTTGGGGACAAGCAGGCTGGCAGGAGGGTAGTTGGGAATGATCAGATCAGTGGGGGGAAGTTGGGGATGATTACGCCAGCAAGGAGGGCAGTTGGGGGCAAGAAGGCCAGCAAGGGTGGAGGGATGCAGTTGGGGATGAGCAGGCCGTTAGGCAGAGTGGTTAGGGGTGATCAGGTAGGCAGGCAAGTGAGCAGTTAGAAGCCAGCAGTCCTGGATTGTGAGAGGGATGTCCAACTGCTGGTTTAGGCCCAATCCCACCTAAACCAGCAGTCAGACAACCCCCAGGGGTTCCAGATTGGAGAGGGTGCAGGCCGGGCTAAGGGACACCCCTCCCCTGTGCATAAACTTTGTGCATCAGGCCACTAGTCTTTTTATAAAGATTCCAGTCAGGTTGAGTAGGACCCATCCTAACATCTCACTTCTATGAAGGTTCTATCTCCAGATAGAGTTATATGTTGAGGTACTAGGGGTTAGGGCTTCAATATTTGAATTTGGGAGTGGGGTGGGAAAGGGACACAATTTAGTCCATAACAAATTGTATGCCAACAAGTTAGATAACATGGATGATGTGGAGAGATTCTTAAAAAGGCACAACCTACGAACTACCAAAACTGACCTAAAAACAGAAAATCTGAATAGATCTATAATAAATGAAGAGATTGAAGTAGTAGTTAAAGAACTTAACATAGGAAAGTGTAGGCCCAGATTCTTCATAGGTGAATTTGACCCAACATTGACAGATTCTTCATAAATTCTTCCAAAAATTAGAAAAGAAGAGAATATTTCTCAAGTCATTCTAGTATTGCCTTTATTTCAAATCTAGACAAATATATTGATTAGAAGAAAAAGGACACTTACAAACACAGACACAAAAATCCTCAACAAAATACTAGAAAACCAAATCTAGCATCATATAAAAAAGATTATACACTATGAGCAAGTGGGATTTATCCCAGGAATGCATGGTTGGTATAACATTTGAAAATCAACCTACTTCCCCATTTTGATGGAATTAAGAAGAAAAACATAATTATTACAATAGATGTAGAAAAAATATTTGATAAAATTCAATACCCTCTCACTAAAATAGTAGGGAACATCCTTGACCTGATAAAGATCCTCTACACCAGTGGTTCTCAACCTTTTGGCTGTAGCAATGAAAATAATTTTATGGTTGTGGGTCACCACAACATGAGGAACTGCATTAAAGGGATGTGGCATTAGGAAGGTTGAGAACCACTGCTCTACACAAATCCACACTAACATCATCTTTAATTGTGAAAGAAAGATTTCACTCAAAGGCCAGGAGTCAAGCTTGGATGTTTGCTCTCATTGCTTCTGTTCAATATTGTGTTAGAAATTCAAGCCAGGTCAACTAGGCAAGAAAAGGAAATAAAAGTATTCAGATTAGAAAGAAAGAAGCAAAGCTATCTCTATTTGCAGATGACATGATTTTGTGTGTGGAAAATCCTGAGGAATCCATTAAAATTGAGTCACTAAAACCTGGTCCCTACTTTCAAGGCATTTCCAAACAAGAAGGGAGACAGTGTAAATGAGTATATATGTGTCAGTATTGTGGGAGAAATGTTTCCCAGAGAAGGACATACTTTAACTGAGTTCATGTAAAGTATGTAGATGTCTAAATGGGAGATTGTAGGATGGATGATTGAGGTGGAGGGCAAAGGTAGGCATTTCAAGCGTAGAAGAATATATGCAAGGAGACTCAATGTGATGAAGCAGGGTCAATAATGAGCTGTGAGTGTGGCTGGGGAGTGGGATTTGTGAGGCAGTGTGGAATATAGGTCAAGGAGGTAAACAAGGCCCTTATATGCCACCAAAGACCAATTACATGATCGTGTGCAGTGTCTGGGTTTCATCAAGGATCCCTGGACTTGTACTTGTGTTCATCTCACCTAGATAGAGGTGGTGTGATCTCAGCACTACGTCTGTCTCCTTTCCAGGTTTCTGGGTAGAGCGCACTCCTGTGCATGAGGCTGCTCATCGGGGTGAGGCCTTGGAACTGCAGCAGCTGATCGAGAATGGCGCCTGTGTCAACCAGGTCACAGTGGACTCCATCACACCTCTTCATACAGCCAGTCTTCAGGGCCAGGCACAGTGTGTGCAGCTGCTGCTGGCTGCTGGGGCCCAGGTGAGTGGCCCTCTAGGACATCCGTGGAGCTTGGCTGTGGCTGTGGGCATAGATGGGACCAGTTCAAGGATGTATAGAAGGAGGAAAATATGGGATTTGGGATTTGCATTCTGTGATTTACAAATGCACGGGAAGTAAAGAAACTATGCAGAGGACTAAGCAGGAAAGGAAGGAGGAAACCAGAATGGGGTGTGGTAGGAGCCCACAGAGGGGAAAGGAGGTTTCTGTGTCAACTGCACACTAGGACCAGTAAGTATGGTCATGGGCTTGGCTGTTAGGGAGTCACTGGTGGCTGAAGAGAAGCAGTTTTAGCAAAACGGTGGAGGGAGTTCCCTGCAGTGCACTAGAAAGGGGACCTGGCAGGCCATACACATCACAGACACAGGCTCTCTGGAAGGCTGGCTGGGCCTTGGCTCAAGAGCTGCTGTTTGGGCTCAGAGAGCAGGATGGCTAAGTGGATGCTGGCACACTACTTCCTGGTAAAAAGGAAAAACATAAGATTCTGATCTGATTTGCTGCTATCCCTGGTGTAAGTGCTCAAGCCACACTGATTTCAGCATCCAGTGCTTTCTGGCTGATGGAATTGCTGAATGTTTTGTAGTAGCTGGGTGAGCTGGGCTGGACACCATTGGGCTGGATGGTGTTGGGGTTCAGAGTGAGGCTGAAGTGAAGATTGTGCATTGCTTACTCTTTCTCAAAGCTTGGCACTGAAAGCAGATCAAGAGGAAGTGGAATAAGCTTCAGCATGTACCCAAATAGCAGCTGGATTTGAATAAGCAGAATTTGCCCATTGGGAGTTGCCTTTTTCCTAACCTATAATTTTCCAACTAGAGGAGGCATGTTAAGCAGTTTCAGGCACTCCTAGCTGAGGCTGGAATTAAATTTTCTTTTTATGCCCTGCCTGCTTCAGCTGGAACCTGGAGCTCTCCTTGCTGGCTCTGTGTGTATTAGTTGCTGGGGTGATGGCAAGAGTGAGTCTGAGTTGATTCTGCCCAAGAAAGAAAAGAGCCTCAGGCTTAGGAGGCTAGTAGGGAATCCCAACCCTAGTTCCTTTGATCCATAACCACTTCCCCCGCTTGGCATGGGGCCTTAGCACATACTAGAAAACCCAAGAACTGCTTAGAAAAACTAAGTGTCTTTGCCCAGATGGATGTGCATCAAGATGAAAAAGTGCATTTCCTCCTTGGTCCTGTAAGTAACACTTATTTCTCCCTCCCCACAAGGTGGATGCTCGGAACATCGATGGCAGTACTCCCCTCTGTGATGCTTGTGCCTCTGGCAGCATCGAGTGTGTGAAGCTATTGCTCTCCTATGGGGCCAAGGTCAACCCACCCCTGTACACAGCCTCCCCATTGCACGAGGCTTGCATGAGCGGTAAGTCAGGTGGAAGGGAGCTACATGGATAGGAAGTGGGAGCCATTGGCTGGCCCAGGAGAGCTGCTGGTCCTGCAGGCTCAGGGAGCAGGTGGGATTTCAACTGTCCTCCAAGAATGGATGGACTTCAGATGATGGGAGGATAAGAGGAAGGCTGTGCTCAGGGAAAATGACATCAAGTCTTATTAGAAACTCCCAATAGACAAGCAACAACAGATAAGACTGGAAATTTAGAGTAAGGCCAGCTGGTGGAAAATTTTTAAATGACAGACAAAGGATTTTGGATTCCATTCTTGAGCAAAGGTTGCAAACTTGTAGTCTATTAGTATATCTTGATTGACCAGTATGGTGTTTGTCTTTGTTGTACTTCATTGGGGTGTGCAGTGTGCCCTCTTCTGTGTCTTCATGCAGGGACACTGTTCTCTGCTGCCTCACAACCAATTCCCATAGCTAGGTCCCTTTTATTGTTCTCAGGCACTGGGGATTGCTATAGGCAGCTCTTGAAGGTTTCTGAGCAGATGTCGAATGACTGGAAAACAGCATTTTTGAAAGATTAGTTTAGTGGCCATCCATATAGAGTATAGGGGAGGAAAAACTTTTCCTTTCACCTATCTTAGGTTCACTGGCTGGGCCCAACCGATTAAGTGATAGGGAACTGATTAACAAGAGAAAAACAGAAGTTTGCTAATGTGAGTGAATAATGCATCATGGATAGGCATGGGAGAACTTGGCAAGGTGTCAGGCAAAGGGGTGGCTAGAGCTTGGGCACATATAGAACAACTAGAGGCCCGGGGCACGACATTTGTGCATTGGGTAGGGCGTTTGTCCTTTAGCCCAGCCTGCACTCTCTCACAGTCCAGGATTCCTTGGGGGATTTCTGCCTGCCAGCATAGGCCCTCTCCCCAGACATCCCTGAGGAGTCCTTAGTGCTGCTGTGGAGATAGGAGAGGCTCCCTCCACCACTGCTATGCTTGCCAGCTGTGAGGGGGGCTTCTGGCTGAGCAGTGCTCCCCCTGTGGGAGCACACTGACCACCAGGGGGCAGCTCCTATGTTGAGCTGCCCCCTGTTGGTCAGTGCACGTCACAGGGACTGGTCTTTCTACCGTTCAGTCGATTTGTATATTAAGTTTTTATTATATAGGATCAATTTTTAGGAAAATGGCAAGACAAAAGAAAAGAACTTAGAACTTCTAGGATGGCAAATTGTGGGGAGGCAAATAAATGGAGAACCAATGGTAGATGGGGCTAGTTTTAGCAACTCCAATTAGAGTTGTCTCTTGTGGTTATCTTCTGTCCTTCCTGGTAGAGAGGGGAGGGGGACAGATATATATCCTTCTTTTAGGCAATTTGGGGGAGGGCAGAGAGATTTTCTTCTATTTGTTTCTTCTCAATTGTTATAAGCTCAAAACAAACCTATGTCAAAGGCATATTTGGGGGTACTCTTCAATAGACTGAAATAGTGATGGTGGTAAGGGATATCCCGGAAGTAAAGAGATGAGTTGGGAGCCATCACAGTGATCCAAGTGCAAAACTCTTAGAGTCCAAATGGATGGAAAACAGGGAAAAATTAATGGGCTTGATAGAAGAGAGAGGAAAGCATACAGTCATAACCTACTCAAGATTGAGTAGGGAGTGAGGTCATTGGCTGAGACAGAATGGCCAGGAGGATGTGCCCCTAGGGAGGGGTAAGAGAGGACCTGGTAGTGATCCTAACAAAAATGGCCAGCAGACAGCTGTAGATGAGGACTAGGTTTTAGGACTAGAAGTGGAAACTCGGTAGCTACTAACAGGAGATGTGATCAAGAGATGTGAGAGGATAAAATCTTGTACATGATGAACCTTGACCCTAACCTATATTAAAAATACCTGAAGAGGAGCCAAGGAAAGAGGCAGGAAAGATGTCTGTGAGCTGGGAACCACTGGTAAGAAAGGTTAGGTAGTTCACTGAGGAGGCTTGGACTGGGGATGCCAACAACTTTATGTCAACAGCCTAAGAGGCAGCTTCAAAGGGGGAGCACCTTCTCTCCCACTGAGGAATTGGGGAGCAGTGAAAAGAGTCTTTTCTGGCCGTTCTGAAATTGTATTTCCCAACTTTCTGTTTTCCCAGCAACAGGGCCAGCTGTGCACTCCATTTTTGCTGCTGCCAGGCAGGTTTGGGGAACTGTTGTGCCTTCAGGAAAAAAGACAACTATCCATTCGCTCTATGGCCACATGGGTCATGAAATGCTCTTAGCTTGTGATGTAAACCTGATTCTCCTCTCTTCCCCTGCAAGCATGGGACTTACCTGTTTTAGCCATCAGTTCTGTCATGTTTATTATTTCTAATGTTTATGTCAGTGATATTCAACCAGTGTGCCCCAAGAATTTTTAAAACATGCAATACCTGACTATTTAGTCAAGGACACTGACTTCTTTTCCCTTAGATCATCAAATAAAAAAAATGACAACATCTAGCACAATGATAGTCATCTGGAGTGAATGCTCTGTTATGGAAATACATAGGACTTATAGGTCATAGGATAGAGTTGCTTTTTTTGGTCACATCACATAATAAGATTGTGTCTGATAGATTAATTCTTGGCACCAGAAATCCTCATATACATGTGCAGGCTTCTGTTTTTTTATTTATTATTTTTTAAAAAATATATTTTATTGATTTTTTTATAGAGAGGAAGGAAGAGGGATAGGGAGTTAGAAACATCGATGAGAGAGAAACATTGATCAGCTGCCTCTTGCACACCCCCTACTGGGGATGTGCGCGCACCAAAGAACATGCCCTTGACTGGAATTGAACCTGGGATCCTTCAGTCTGCAGGCTGACACTCTATTCACTGAGCCAAACTGGTCAGGGCAAGGCATCTGCTTTTTTAAAAAAAGTTACTTTGCTCTGGCCAAATGGCTCAGTTGGTTGAAGTGCCAGCCTGTACATCAAAAGATTGTGAGTTTGATCCCTGGTCAGAGTGCATATGGGAGGCCATTGGTTGATATTTCTTTCTCATATCAATGTTTCTGTCTGTCTGTCTCTCTCTTCCTCTCTCTTAAAAAAAAATCAATAGCCAAAACCGGTTTAGCTAGGTGGATAGAGTGTCCGCCTGCGGACTGAGGGGTCCCAGGTTCGATTCTGGTCAGGGGCATGTATCTTGGTTTCGAGCACATTCCCAGTAGGGGGCATGTAGGAGGCGGCTGATTGATGTCTCTCACTCTCATCGATGTTTCTGACTTTCTATTCCTCTCTCTTCCTCTCAGTAAAAAATCAATAAAATATATTTAAAAAAAATAAATAAAATCAATAAAATCATATCCTTGGGTTAGGATTTTTTTTTTAAAGTTCATTTTGGAGCAAAAACTAGGTAATTACTATTATATTTTTGTAAATCAATCAAAATTATACCTATTTTTTGGCAAATTGTTAAAAATATAATTTATTTTTGCTATGCCCCAGAATTTTAGTTATTGGTTTATGTGTGCCATGAGATGAAAAAGGCTAAAAATTGCTATTATATATTTATTGACAGTTTTAATTGTTTTCCATTTCTCTTAAGGAAGTTCTGAATGTGTGAGGCTTCTAATTGATGTTGGGGCCAATTTAGAAGCCCATGATTGCCATTTTGGGACACCTCTGCACGTTGCTTGTGCCCGGGAGCATCTGGACTGTGTCAAAGTGCTGCTCAATGCAGGTGCGTTGGTGTTTCTACCTACTCTGTTCAATGCAGGTGCATCACTGTTTATATCTGCACTGCTAAAAGCAAGTGTTTTGGTGTTTACCTAAGCTGCTCCATGCAGATTTGTTGTGTGTATGTGCACAGTGTGCCAGCTGAGAGCTAAATGGTGGAGTCAGCTAAGGTTTGAAACTAGCTCTCTCATTGGCCAGCTGGGAACTTTGGCCTCAGTTCTATATTTATAAAACAGGAAATATAAAACCCATTTTTTGGGCTTCTTGGGATGATTTGTTTCCACAATACCTGGTGCATCGTAGCGCTCAACAAATGCTAATAATTCTTTTTAGTGACTACAGAGAACCACCCACAAGACCTGTCTAATCAGGTTGCTGTTTAAACCAAAAGGAGATGGGGATCCAATGGAAAATGGGGTTGGCAGCTTTTGGAATCCAGGTTATTGTCAGGCATTCTAAAAATACTCAGGATACTCTGGTAAACATGGTACAATGGGTAAACATTGTACTCACCTCCTCCAATGGCCATCTCAAAATCACAACCAAATTATGGAACCCATCATCATTGAAAACTCCCTGAAGACTAGATGAACAGAAGTCCTGTAACTAAGGATGTACAGAAGAAGCTATACCAAAACTGGAAGTGTTGTAGGTGGCAGGAAGGGTACCAGGTGTTAGACCAGTAGGGTCAGACCAGACTGGGTTTAGTAGTACTTGAGGTGTGACCAGGAAAAAATTCAGAGCCAAGATTCAAACTATAAGAGAACATCTATATATATAAAAGCCTAATATGTAAATTGTCCGCTTGGGAGTTTGAATGGGAGACCAGGAGTTCGATTGCTTGCTATGATGTGCACTGACCACCAAAGGGCAGCACAGAATGAAGGCCCTGGCTGGCAACCAGAAGGCTGTGATCATCAGCCAGGTCTAGGGACCTTACCCAGGCATGAATTTTGTGCACCGGGTCTCTAGTTCATTTATAAAATCACAGAGGTAGAAGAAGTAATCTGTAGAAGAAACAGACTGAAGAAACAAGTTATAGAGGCAAGGAAATGGCCCTAGGAGCTTGAGAGTGAGGAAGGCAATGGTAATGTGCTTGTGGGAAAAGGAAAGAAGGGAAGGGAAAGGCACAGGCATGCTCCCAGGAGGGAGAATCTGTTGGGACCTCTGTCCTAAGGGTTTTAAAGGTGGAGATTTTAGGAAAGGTCTCAGGGGAAGATCTGAATAAAATATTCAGCAGCTTTCCAGGTGTATCCTTTCAGGGTCTCCACTGATTGATCGATTGGTGCCAGGGCAGGGAATCATTATTCAATGCAGCTGATCCTGATGCCTTCTGTAGGGTCACTTATCTGGTTTTGCTGCTTCTGGGCCTGGAGCTAAAATACAACTGAGGCATAGATGCTATCTCTAGGGAAGAAAGGTCAGAGGGTCCAGACCGCATAACCAGTGAGTCTTATTAACTTTAAGGTATCACTTTTAAGTCTTTTCAGTGAAAAAAATTCATTTTGTTTAAGGCTGGTCATGGTGGCAGTTTTTATTATTTATACAATGATAACATAGTTATGTTAGAAACAGTCATAAGTCTTTCCAGCTAAATCACTTATCAGATGGTTGGATCCCACCTTCTATCAGTGTAGGCTCTAGACAGTGGTTTGCAAACTGTGGCTCACGAGCCACATGCGGCTCTTTGGCCCCTTGAATGTGTCTCTTCCACAAAATACCACAGTCTGGATGAGTCTATTTTGAAGAAGTGGGTGTTAGAAGAAGTTTAAGTTTAAAATTTTGGCTCTCAAAAGAAATTTCAATCATTGTACTGTTGATATTTGGCTCTGTTGACTAATGAGTTTGCCAACCAGTGGTCTAGGGTATCTATCTATCATTACTGTTGAGATTTTAAAATAAAGATTTTACAGTGCAACTATCCCCAGCGTTTAAAATAAAGGTTTGACGGTGCACCAACCCTCTGAAATCCCATTTTGCTTTGCAATCAGGATTTTGATAATGAGCAGAGTGCCTGATATATATGTGCACAGTACACCTTCATTCATGTTTTTAGTTCCTTTTGTATCAGAAGAAAGAGAGCAAGGGATCTAAAACCTATTTGAAGTAGTGGCTCTAGGAGAAAGGATCAAATTAGTAGTTCTAATCCAACATCCTCTCTGCAATAGTTAGGACTTTAGAGAAGTGATTTCTCCTTCATAACTAATAGGAGACCAACTCCATCTGGATGAGGGGCTTTATTTCTTGGTTTGGGTAAAGAAATCAGAACTAGAGACAGTTTCAGGGTCAGTTTGACCCAGGGGTTCAAGCATGTCATCAGTTTTTGTTTTTTTTTAATTTTACGGTTCTGCTTTCCTCAATGTTCATTTAAACATACTACCGGTGTCCCCAGTGGGAGAGGATGGATACAGCAGAATTGGGCCTCACTTTATGAGGCTTCTGATAGCTTTCTCAGAGGAGTGAAAACTCTCCCAGATGTCACCTTATAATCCATCAACCTGAGTTGAGTCCAGTGTCCAAACCTTTTCTAGTCCCTTTGGATTGACTCTGCAAATTCCAATTAACTAGGTATAGGTGGGAACAGGGGTAAACCCAATCAAGGCCCACAGGGAGCTAGTGGTTAGATCATTCTGCTCACTGCCACCCCAGGACTGCACCCCACACTGCAGGGTGCAAGTTCAGTGGGGTAGGGTTGGAAAGGGGACCATAATGGCCTGAAGCAGGGGACTTGGTAACTTTTAAATGAAGTTTTCATATACCTGGGAACTTGATTAAGGGATGAACAGAATTTTCCTGGGATGGCTTATAGTTGTTGACTACCACTGTGCTGTCAGCTCTAGATTCAGTCCTTGCTCTTCTCATCTCAGATGCTCTCCTGTACATCCTTCTTAGACTACATGCAGTCTTTTACTTATTTAACAAAACTATTATTTAACTACTAGAGGCCTGGTGCATGAATTTATGCACATTGAAAGGAAAGTAATTAGGAGAAATATTTTAATACCCCTATTCGCCCTTTCTCTATAATAGAAGTGTCAACCAAATTCACGATCAACAATGACAAATCAAAACACATGCGTGCGATTACGCAGCAAGAGCTTTATATCTATATTATAAAAAGCCAGTGGTCATAACACCATAACACCAGAATGACCAAAAAAAAAACAAAAACAAAAAACGGTCACCAGGAGATGCATTGATGGGTCTCATGGCAGCTGCAGGACTCTGAGTTCCACAGCAGTGGTGGGAGGAACTCTGGGTCTTGTGTGATTTCATGTGCTGGGCCTCTAGTATATAGGTAAACTTGCTTACTTAGACCTGCTTTCTGATTTAGCTAACCTTTTTCCAGCACAGTGAAGCACCCCAGCTTTTTTTTTCAGATAATTTTCAGCAACACAGTGGTAAACAACATGAAGCAGATTATTGTAGATCATGCAGGAAAACAAAGGTTGAAATATTTAACTATAGCAGTGTTTGACTATATTCTATACAATGAGAAAACCTGAAATTATTTTCAAGGTCCACCATTTCTTACTTCTCTTCAGTCAGGTCAAGTTTCTAAACTTTCTAAATCTCTATTTTCTGGCTAATGAAAAGAAAATAAGATTCTACAAAGTCTTCTATCTACTTACTCTAGGACTTCTGTGAGGATCAAATGAGATGAGGGACAGAAAAATGCTTTACAGACATTTGGTTAAAGTGTAAAATGTTTGCACCTGGCTATAAAGCAAGTTGTGTTTCTAGCTGAAGAAACTCCAAGGAGGCTAGTTGCTAGGGAAAGGAAGTTGGGCATTGCTATGTGATGTCATTACCTGGCGCCCACAGCCACCATTTCTGGGCTGTGCTGGACTGTGGGCTACATTTTGCACAATGTGGTCTTAGCAGTGTTTGTTATGATTTGGTGGGGTGTCGCTCTGGGGTGGTGGCAGGGCCTGTGTCCCATTTGGGGGAAGCTGAGTGTTGCTTTGTTGGTGACAGATCTGTGGTGCCATTTCTTTGTAAATGGCCAGTGCATGTCATGGCAGCTCCTGAAACTAGTGTCTGCTCCCTCGTGGTCAATGCACATCATAGCATTCATTCTGATGGACACTTAGCATATTAATCTTTTATAAATATAGGTGGGAAATCTCACACATACAAAAAAGTAGAGAGAAGGGGACACCATATGGATTATTTTCAAGGTAGTGATTCTTAACTTTGTGGGAGGCTGGTCACAGACCCCTTGGAAAATAAAATTATTTTCTGACCATCCCTCTAGAAAAATAAGTATTTGGGCACTTTTGCACTATCTGTCAGAAAGAGTTTGGCCCTGTTTGAGGAGCTGAGCTGTGAAGGGGCCATGTGTGCCCCAGGGGTGTATAGGAGGCTGTTGATCATTTGTGGGCAGTGAAGCCTTGTTTCTGAGCTGTGGATGATTTTTGCAGAGGAGGAGGGCTGGGGAAGGAGAAAGTCCTGTTATTACTGTGGGTAATTTTTAATCTGACAACTGACAGTAAATATTTAACTCTGCTGGAGGTACTGAGAGGAGCTAATTGAGCAGAGTTTGCTTGTACCTTCCCAGCACAGGACTTGTCACATGTTTCTCAGGTAATGTTTCAGCCAGCATAACACTGAGCTATGTGTGCCTGCTCTGCCCAGGAACTGTGTCAGGTTCTTGGTGTGCTAAGCTGGTGACAGACCCTTGCCTCTGCTGGCTAAGGTTTTACTCAGCCCACTGCAATCCCATTTTGCTTTGCAATCAGAATTTTGATAATGAGCAGACTTTGACCCATTTCTCTGAAGCATGAAGTTGAGAATTTTTAATGCCCAGATTGCATTAGCGCGTCTCTCTCTCCCTCCCTCCCCCCCTCTCTCTTCAATTCATGATGGTCATTAGTCATTAGTTCCCACAAAGTCACACTTCCCTTTCCTAGACTCCTCCCT
>PVJN01020023.1:0-36540 GCA_004026805.1 Lasiurus borealis
ACATAGGGTAACCGATTGGATAAGAAAACATGATCCATATATCTGCTGTCTGCAAGAAACCCACCTCAGGAAAAGAGATGCACACAGATTGAGGGTGAAGGGCTGGAAGATGGTATTTCAGGCAAATGGAAATGAAATAAAGAGCTGGGGTTGCTGTACTTATGTCTGACAAATTAGATCTCAAAGTGAAGGACATAACAAGAGATAAAGAAGGCCACTTCATAATACTAAAGGGAACAATCCAACAAGAAGAAATAACTCTGGTAAACATATATGCACCCAATATAGGAGCACCTAAATACATAAAAAAAACTCTTGGAGTATATTAAAGGAGAGATTGACTGCAATAAATCATAGTAGGGGACTTTAATACCCCACTGTCACCATTGGACAAATCCTCTAAACAAAAAATGAGCAAAGAAACATCAATCCTAAATGACTCACTAGACCAGATGGAATTAACTGACATCTTCAGAACATTTCACCCCAAAGCCAAAATATATACATTCTTCTCCAGTGCACATGGGTCATTTTCAAAGATAGATTACATATTGGGTCATAAGAAAAGTCTCTTCAAATTCAAGAAGACAGAAATCATATCAAGCATTTTCTCAGACCACAGTGGCATAAAACTGGAAATCAACTATAATAAAAACAATAGAAAGAAATCAAACACATGGAGACTAAACAGCATGCTATTAAACAACGACTGGGTAACCAGAGAGATCAAGGAAGAAATAAAAAACATCATGGCAACAAATGACAATGACATCACAACAATACAAAATTTATGGGACACAGTGAAAGCAGTCTTGAGAGGGAAGTTCATAGCCCTACAAGCCTACTGCAAAAAACAGGAAACAATGGTAATAAACCACCTAAATCTACAACTCAAAGAGCTAGAAAGAGAGCAACAAGAAAAGCCCAGTGTACTCAGAAGGAAGGAAATAGTGAAGATCAGAGCGGAGATAAACAACTTGGAGACCAAAGAAACAATTCAAAAGATCAACAGAACAAAGAGCTAGTTCTTTGAAAGGATAAACAAGATTGATGGACCAATATCCAGACTCATCAAGAAGCAAAGAGAGAAGACCCAAATTAAAAAAATCAGAAATGAAAGAGGAGAAATAACAACAGACTGTGTGGAAATACAAAGGATTGTTAAAAAATACTATGAACAACTCTATTCCAACAAACTGGACAACCTGCAAGAAATGGACATTTTCCTAGATAAATATAACCTCCCAAAACTCAATGATGAGAAAGCCAAACATCTCAATAGTCCAATAACTATGGAAGAAATTGAAGCAGTAATCAAAAAGCTTCCAGGAAATAAAAGCCCGGGACCAGATGGATACACAGGAGAGTTTTACCAAACATTCAAGGAAGAATTAAAACCTATCCTCCTCAGACTATTCAAAAACATTCATGAAGAAGGAACACTTCCAAACACCTTCTATGAAGCCAGCGTCACCCTAATACCAAAACCAGATAAAGACAACACAATGAAAGAGAATTATAGGCCAATATCTCTCATGAACATAGATGCCAAAATCCTCAACAAAATTCTAGCTAATCGGATCCAGAAGTACATCAGAAAGATCATACACCATGACTAAGCAGGATTCATCACAGAAATGCAGGGATGGTTCAATATCCGCAAATCAATAAATGTGATACATCACATAAACAAATTGAGAGATAAAAATCACATAGTCATATCAATTGATGCAGAAAAAGCGTTTGACAAAATCCAACACCGTTTCTTGATAAAAACTCTCAGCAAAGTGGGAATAGAAGGATCATACCTCAACATCATAAAAGCCAAATATGATAAACCCACAGCTAACATCATACTCAATGGGCAAAAACTAAAACCATTTCCCCTAAGAACAGGAACAAGACAGGGATGCCCACTCTAACCTCTCCTCTTCGACATAGTACTGGAAGTATTAGCCATTGCAATTAGAAAAGAAGAAGAAATAAAAGGCATCCAAATTAGAAAAGAAGAAGTAAAGCTGTCCTTATTTGCAGATGACATGATATTGTACATAAAAAACCCAAAGGACTCCATTCCAAAACTAATTGACTTAATTAATGAATTCGGCAATGTAGCAGGATACAAAATTAATGCTAAGAAGTCTGTGGCATTTCTATACCCTAATAGTGAAACTACAAAAAGAGAAACTAAAAAAGCAATCCCATTTACCATCGCACCAAAAAAATTAAGATACTTAGGAATAAACCTAACTAAAGAGGTAAAAGACCTATGTGCAGAAACCTGCAGGACACTGAAAATAGAGATAGAGGAAGATATTAACAGATGGAGGAGCATACCATGCTCATGGATTGGGAGAATCAACATCATTAAAATGTCCATACTACCCAAAGCTATCTACAGATTCAACGCACTACCCATTAAAATACAAACAACATATTTCACAGACCTAGAAAGAACTCTTCATAGATTCATCTGGAACAAAAAAAGACCACGAATAGCTAGAGCAATTCTGAGAAAGAAGAATAAAGTAGGTAGGATCTCAATACCAGATTTCAAGCTATACTACAAAGCAACTGTTCTCAAAACAGCCTGGTACTGGCACAAGAACAGACATATAGACCAATGGAATAGAATAGAGAACCCAGACATCCACCCAAACCACTATGCTCAACTAATATTTGACAAAGGATGCATGAACACTCAATGGAGCCAAGATAGCCTCTTCAATAAATGGTGTTGGGAAAATTGGACAGATACATGCAAAAAAATGAAACTGGACCACCAACTTCCACCAAATACAAAAATAAACTCCAAATGGATACAGGACTTAAACATTAGAAGGGAAACCATAAAAATACTAGAGGAATCCACAGGCAACACAATCTCAGATATATGCCGAAAGAACTTCTTCAATGATACTGCTCCAAAGGCTATGGAAGCTAAAGAAAAAATGAACAAATGGGATTACATCAAAATAAAAAGCTTTTGCACAACAAAAGAAACCATCAACAAAACAATAAGAACGATCACTGTATGGGAGAACATATTTGCAAATGTTATCACTGATAAAGATTTAATCTCCAAAATCTACAGCCAACTTATACAACTTAATAAAAGGAAGATGAACGATCCAATAAAAAAATAGGCAACGGACCTAAATAGAACCTTTTCGAAAGATGACAGAAGGAAGGCCAAGAGACACATGAATACATGTTCAAAGTCATTAATCATCCGAGAGATGCAAATCAAAATGACAATGCGATACCATCTTACACTGGTCAGAATGGCAATCATCAACAAATCTACAAAGGACAAGTGTTGGCGAGGATGCGGAGAAAAAGGAACCCTTGTGCACTGTTGGTGGGAATGCAGATCGGTGCAGCCACTCTGGAGAACAGTATGGAGTTTCCTCAAATAATAAAAATAAATCTCCCATTTGACCCTGTAATCCCACTCTTAGGAATTTATCCTAAGAAATCACAAACCCCAATCAGAAAGGATTTATGCACCCCTATGTTCATAGCAGCACAATTTACAATAGCTACAATTTGGAAACAGCCTAGGTGCCCTTCAGCAGATGAGTGGATCAGAAAACTGTGTACATCTACACAATGGAATTCTATGCTACCATTAAAAAAAGGAATTCTCACCATTTACAGCAACCTGGATGGAACTGGCGAGCCTTATGCTTAGTGAAATAAGCCAGTCAATGAGGGAGAAGCATCACATGATCTCACTCATTGGTGGATAATAAAGAACATTATAAACTGATGAACAAAAGGATAGATACAGAGGCAGCAAAGCTTCAAACAGACTGTGAAATTACAGCAGGAAGATTAAAGATAGGTGAGGTAGATAAGAGATCAATCAAAGGACTTGTATGCATGCATGTAAGCATAACCAATGAACATAGACACTGGAGGGGTAGGGGTATGCCTGGGAGGGAGGTGGGGCAATGGAGAGATATGTATAAAAAATTAATTTAAAAAAAGAATAAAGAAAAAAAAAGTTACCCAAATTGGAAAAGAAAATGTAAAATTGTCATTATTCACAAATGCCATGTTACTGTAGTATAGAATACCTTGGGACAGGCATATTTTAACAAAAATACTTTAAAAGCTAGACAATGCTATGGAGAGGAGAATCGGAAAAGATTCAAGATCTGCCATTTTATTTGGTTTAATGTATTTATTGTTGTCTATTAAGTATGCTTTTAATTCAATAAGAAAAGAAACATGGCCAGGTCAATTACTAAATTTTTCCAGAAGCAAGCAGAAAATGAAGGTTGGGAGCCATGTAGTGATTCTGTAAAACAGATACCCACTCCTGAGAGTGCTATTTTAAACAGTCTCATTTTTGCCATATTTTTTCCTGGTCTGTCATTTAAAAATTTTGCAAAATTTAGGAATGCGTCTGGGATTTCTGTACACATAAAGAGAAAAAGCTGGCTTGAGAAAAATGGGCACACTATCCGATTTCAGGTTTTAGATAGTTTGGGACTAAGTTTAACTCTTTTTCCAGATGATATAGAAAAACCAAAGACTATCTTTTTCCTCAAAATAAATATGGCGGAAATGACGCAAAGAAAAACACAGGCTCAGTTTGGGCAATCGATTGGTGTTTCCATAATAAAGGATATTTCTTGAATAATAATGGACCACATTCAAGGCTGCTAAAAAAGTCAGTAAATTATCTCTTTTCAGAATTTGCCAAAGTAAATGCCTTAGATAGTAATAATTGGCTTTAGAATCTCAAAATTGTTGAAACATAGATGTAACTAAGATGAAGAATTTATGTAGAGCTTTTCAGCTAAAATTATAGATAGTAGGGGTCCAGAAGGCCAGGGAGAAAGACTGCATGTGCTTCTGTGATGAAGAAAGGGGGTGGTCACCTTTCCCCTAGCAGAAAAAAAATGTGGTAGTTTTACATCAAATGGCTAGGCCAAACCTGTTTTGCCAGCAAGAAACGTGATTTTCCAAAACATTTGGCAACTTAAAACTTTGGAGTTTACTGAATTAAATAATAAAATACTTGTTAAAATATCTAGGTATTTTGAAATGACAGAGTGCTGAATTGTTAACCTGAATTTGTCTCGTAAGAAAAATCTAGAGGACAGAATTAAATCTATTAATTAAATGTCTTACATTTTTTAAAATGTGAAGTCATTATTAATCTGAGAAATGCTAAGTAACTTGACGGCTAAAATTTAAGGCTTCTACAAGTTTAAAGTTCAATTTAAGTTCGAAAAAATTATATAGTTATGGTAACAAAATGCATAAAGTATAAAAAATTTTTTTGAGAAAATAATTCTTGTATTTTCTCTAGAGAAAGTAGTTTAAAATATATTGATAAAACAAGTGTGGTAAAATTTCAACCTAGATGTAATATTTTATATGGTCTAATTAAAAAAGAGGATTGCCAAAGATGGTCTGGCTCAGTGTATAGAGGCGTGGCTTGTGGACTGAAGGGTACCAGGTTTGATTCTGGTCAAGGACACGTACCTTGGTGGTGGGCACATCCCCAGTGGGATGTGTGCAGGAGGCAGCTGATCAATGTTTCTCTCTCATTGATGTTTCTAGCCCTCTATCTCTCTCCCTTCCTCTCTGTAAAAAATCAATAAAATACATTTAAAAAAAAATAAAAATAAAAAATAAGATTAATTCTGTGGCCTCAACGAAATTTTTATTATAAAAAACAGCTTAAATTTAATTGATATATTTTAGAATAATTATAAAAAGTATACAATATAATCCTTGGTGTGTGTGTGTGTGTGTGTGTGTGTGTGTGTGTATAATGGTCTTTCCAAGTTAAATATCAAGATTTTAATCAAAAGATACTTTTAGAACACTCTAAGGGCCTGATGTGAATCAAGAAATTATTCTCTCTTCTTAAAAAAATGTAAGTTTGAAATAGGATTATCTGATAGACTTAAAATCACATAGAAACCTTTATCAAATAAAAACGAATAAATAGCTGAGACCGGTTTGGCTCAGTGGATAGAGCATCAGCTTGCAGACTGAAAGGTCCCAGGTTTGATTCCGGTTGGGGGCATGTACCTTGCTTGGGGGCACATCTCCACTGTGGGGCGTGCAGGAGGCGGCTGATCGATGTCTCTCTCTCATCGATGTTTCTGACTTTCTCTCTCCCTTCCTCTCTGTAAAAAAATCAATAAAATATATTTATAAAAATGAATAAATATATTTTATTTATATACATATATTTTAAATGTTATGAAGATTTCTACCACTAAGGGAGGGCCAAACAAAGTTGCTAAATATTTCTTAAATAAAACCGAATTTTTCAGCAGTGGCATTTTAAAAACAAAAACCCTCTAGCAGCTTGAACTTCAAATAGACTGGGGGGATGAGACACCATTTATACTTAGTCAAATATCTCAGTTTGCTTTTTAAATAAAGATGCCTACTTTAATTATTTAATAAACTAGCTTTTTAAAATCTAATCAAGGGAGAAAAAATGGCATTGGAATAGCTGAGCTTGTCCGGAGCCTTGTCACTGAGAAGACAGAGAAAACAACTGAGGGTTGCACTGGGAGTGTTTGTTGTCAAGTTAAAAGACAATTATCCTCCAGGAGAAGGTGGGGGACTGCTACATGGGGCTCCCCTGACCAGACAGCCCCACTGCCATGGGTTTTTTGTCTCCCGGAACCACCAGTGGGAATGCGGAGACCACGCCATCTTGCAGGGGGAAGTGGATGTCTACAGTGGTCTGAAAAGCTAGCTGCAGCACCCACAGAACAGCCGGGCGACCCAGAACACAACTCTCCAATAGGCACAAACACTCAGACTCAAAGAAGCTCCACACGGCACAAGGAAAGATCAGATTTTGTCTGGGAGAAGGTGAGGTCTCTGGTCCCACATAACAGAGAGATGCGCACACTCTGGGAACTGGACTGGGGAAAAGTTGCTCCTAGAGAAATCTGCAGATGGGGGGAGGGCATGATTGCTAAATGTGGAAGGGCCCCATCAGAGCTATTAACAGAGGGGAGCTCTAGAAAACAACCTATTTTGATCTGAGGCAGGACAGCCTGGGAGTTATTAGTGTCCTGACTACTCAAAGAGGAGCGGGGAAGGGAGAGTGCACAGACTGCACTCTTTTCTCTTCAGACCCTGGCTTTTGATTGCTAAGCCCAATACATAGGATCACGCAATTAGAGACATCCTGAGAGACTACAAGGGAAAGTTGGTTTTCTGGAACCTGGGGATCAGAGCGCAGAATTACCACCAGAGAATCAGCTCTAGGGCAACCCCCCTCCCCCGCCCCCACAAACTGGTATTGAGTACCACAGAGTAAGCAGGATTTAAGCACAGGCTAGAGAGGTCCCGTGCTTAGTCTCAGAGGTCAATTCCTAAATATTGCCACCAGTGGATGACTCAAAATTTGATTCTCCATTATCACAAAAGAATAAAGAGATTAAGACACACCTTAGTATTAGAAGGCAGGGAACTGCAACACCCTCCCGACAGGGAAACAGGAGTGCCAAACAGAACAATAGTGGAAGTGAATGACCTCCACTACTGCCCATTCCTTTATTTTTAATTTTCATTTGTTTATTTTTATTATTTTTATTTTTTGGATATAGTGGTACCTCGAGATACGAGTGCCCTAACATACGAGATTTTTGAGACACGAGCCGTCGAGTGAGCAATTTTTGCTTTGAAATATGAGCAACATTTGAGATGGGAGTAATTGCGAGGATCGGCCGGCTGCACATGACCACCAGTTTACCTCGACTCGAGCTTCTCATAGTTTCCCACGACTCAAGATTACGGAACCAATTAAATTCCTATCTTGAGGTACCACTGTATTTTAATTAAAAACTATTTTTATACTTTCCTCCTCAATTGATTTTACCTTTTTAATTATTACACTTTTATTTTCAATTAGTATTATTACTACTATTTTATCTTTTTGGAAAAAAAGTGTCATTTTATTTTCTCTTTATTTTACTTTGGGATTAGAGTTCTACATTGTATTTTTATCTTTCCTTTAGCATAATTTTACTCTATCTCAACTCTACCTTTATGCCAACACTCTCTTTCTAACTTTCCCCATTTTGTAGTCTTGTTTCTCTTTTCCTTTTTCAACTTTAGATTCTCCCTATTCTTTCTTTTTACCTGGTTAAAATTTCACCCCACTTACATATCTAATTTTGAATCCCCTATTCCAAGTCCATACAAACCTCTCTCTTCACTTTCCAAAAAGTTGTTTTTCTCTATGTCTTTTTGTTGTTGTTTGCCTGAATGGTGATTATATCAATTTTTTATTCTTTTTTGTGTGATTTTTCTTTTGCTCATTCTACTTGTTTTATTTTGATTTTTGTATGCTTTGTTGTGGTTTGTTTTTTATCTCTGTTTTCCCTCGCCTCCCTTGATATTACTTGTTATGTGTAGTTTATATTAATCACCAGGTACTTGTTGCCAGCAATTGTTGGGATTAGTGGCTTTTCTATGGGAGTTTTTTCCTCACATATCTAATTTGTTACCTTTTTCTTTCTTATTCCCTTTCTTCTCTCTCTTACTTTTTTTCTTTCTCATTATTTCTTCTTCTTCTTCTTCTTCTTCTTCTTCTTCTTCTTCTTCTTCTTCTTCTTCTTTTCTTAACTCTTTTTTTCTCCCCTCTCCCAATTCAATGTTGGCACTTCTTTCTTTTATTTTATCCTCATTTTTCTCTTCTTCTTTCTCTACTTACTCCTAATTTCTCTTTCATTGGTAGTCACCTAGTTTGTGGTTATTAATATTGTGAATACATTTCTGTTCGGTACCTTGTGTGTTGTACCCAGTTGTTTTGTAGTTTGTGCCTTTAAATCAATGTAGGAGAGAGAACTACATAACCAGACACCTGAAGAAGAAAGACCATGGTCAGACAAAGAAACAGCCCGCATATGAAAGAAAAGCAGGTATCACCAGAAAAGGAAGTAAAAAAAATAGAAGCAGAAATAAACCTACCAGAGAAAGAGTTCAGAGAAATGATAATAAGGTGGCTGAAAAGAATGGAAGACAAAATAGACAATATGAGTAAGAGCCAAGAAGAAATGAAGAAGAGCCCAGAGGAAATGAAGAAGAACCAAGAAGAAATGAAGAATAATTAAGAAGAAAAGAAAAATCACAATGCTGTTGTAAAGAACTCAATAGAAAGCATCAAAAGTAGACTAGAAGAAGGAGAGGATCACATCAGTGAGCTAGAAGTCAAAGTAGGAAAAAATACCCAAGTACAGCAGCTTCTAGAAAAAAAGTTAAAAAGCAAGCAGAGAGCCTAATAGAACCTTAGGATAACATGAAACAAAACAACATACTCATAATTGAGGTTCCAGAAAGACTGGAAACTGAGCAAGGAATAGAAAACTTGTTTGAAGAAATAATGACAGAAAACTTCCCCAATATGGTAAAGAAAAAAACCCATACAAATCTAAGAAGCTCACAGAGTCCCAAGCAAAATGAACCCCAATAAACCGACACCGAGGCACATTATAATTCAATTGGCAAACACCAATGACAAAGTAAGAATCTTAAAAGCGGCCAGAAAGAAACAGAAAGTTACCTACAAAGGAACCCCCATCAGACTAGCAACTGATTTCTCAGCAGAAACTCATCAGGCCAGAAGGGAATGTAATGAAATATACAAAGTCATGTAAAGGAAGGGTCTGAATCCAACAATACTGTACCCAGCAAGGTTTTCAATCAAAATTGAACGTAAAATAAGGAGCTTCACAGACAAAAAAAGGACTAAAGGACTTTATTACCACCAAACCAGCAATGCAAGAAATGTTAAAGGGTCTGCTGTAGAAAAAGAAATGGGAAGCAAAGAAGGAACACAGGGGTAAAGAATAAAAATTGTGACAGATAAGAATCTATCAATAATAACTTTAAATGTTCCAATCAAATGACATACGGTAACTGATTGGATGAGAAAACATGACCCACATATCTGCTGTCAACAAGAAACCCACCTCACAAAAAGAAATGCACACAAACTGACGATGAAGGGATGGAAAATAGTTTCAAGCAAATGGAAATGAAAAAAAAGCTGAGTTTGCAATTCATATGTCTGACAAGTTAGAAATCATAATGAAGGACATAGCAAGAGATAAAGAAGGCAACTTCATAATTCTAATGGAAACAATCCAACAAGAAGAAATAACTATGGTAAACATATACGCACCCAATATAGGAGCACCTAAATACATAAAAAAAAAACCTCCTTGAGTATATTATGGGAGAAATTGACAGCAATACAATCATAGTAGGAGACTTTAATACCCCACTGTCACCAATGGACAAATCCTCTAAAAAAAATCAACAAAGAAACCTCAATACTAAATGACTCACTAGACCAGGTGGAATTAATTGACATTTTTAGAACATTTCACCCCAAAGCCACAGAATATATGTTCTTCTCCAGTGCACCTGGGTCATTTTCAAAGATAGACCATATGTTGGGTCATAGGCAAAGTCTCTTCAAATTCAAGAAGATAGAAATCATACCAAGCATTTTCTCAAACCACAGTGGCATAAAACTGGAAATCAACTACAATAAAAACAAAAAGAAATCAAACACATGGAAACTAAATAGCATGCAATGAAACAACAGCTTAGTAACCACAGAGATCGAGGAAGAAATAGAAAACATAATGGCCACAAATGACAATGACAACACAACAATCACAAAATTTATGGGAAACAGTGAAAGCAGTCTTGAGAGGGAAGTTTATAGCTCTACAAGTTTACTGCAAAAAACAGGAAACAATGGTAATTAATAAGTTACCTAACCCTACAACTCAAAGACCTAGAAAGAGAGCAATAAGAGAAGCCCAGTGTAAGCACAAGGAAGGAAATAGTAAAGATCAGAGCAGAGATAAACAACATGGAGACCTAAGAAACAATTCAAAACATCAACAAAACCAAGAGCTGGTTCTTTGAAAGGATAAACAAGATTGATGGACCTCTAGCCAGGCTCAACAAGAAGCAAAGAGAGAAGACCCAAATAAACAAAATTAGAAATGAAAGAGGAGAAATTACAACAGACCTCGCTGAAATACAAAGGATTATTAAAAAATACTATGAACAATTCTATTCCAACAATCGGGACAACCTGCAAGAAATAGACATTTTCCTAGAAAAATATAACCTTCCAAAACTGAATCAGGAAGAATCTAAACATCTCAACAGTCCAATAACTAAGGAAGAAATTGAAGCTGTCATCAAAAAGCTTCCAGCAAACAAAAGCCCGAGACCAGATGGCTACACATAAGAGGTTTACTAAACATTCAAAAAGAATTAAAACCTATCCTCCTTAGACTATTCAAAAATATTCAAGAAGGAACACTTCCAAACACCTTCTATGAAGCCAACATCACCCTAATACCAAACCCAGATAAAGAAAAAACAATGAAAGAGAATTACAGGCCAATTTCTCTCATGATCATAGATGCCAAAATACTCAACAAAATTCTAGCAAATTGGATCCAGCACTATATCAGAAAGATCATACACCATGAACAAGTAGGATTTATCCCAGGAATAAAAGGATGGTACAATATCTGCAAATCAATAAACATGATATATCACATAAACAAATTGAGAGATAAAAATCATACAGCCATATCAATTGATGAAGAAAAAGCTTTTGACAAAAATCCAACATCCTTTCTTGATAAAAACTCTCAGCAAGGTGGAAATAGAAGTATCATATCTCAACATAATAAAAGCCATTATGACAAACTCACAGTTAACATCATACTCAATGGGCAAAAACTAAAACTATTTCCTCTAAAAATAGGAACAAGACAGGGATGCCCACTCTCACCACTCCTGTTAAAAATAGTACTGGAATTATTAGCCATTGCAATTAGAGAAGAAGAAGAAATAAAAGGCTTCCAAATTGGAAAAGAAGAAGCAAAGCTGTCTTTATTTGCAGATGACATGATACTGTACATAAAAAAACACGAAGAACTCCATCCAATAACTAATAGAATTAATAAATGAATTTGGTAATGTAGCAGGATACAAAATTAATGCCAAGAAATCTATAGCATTTCTATACATTAATAGTAAAATTACAGAAAGAGAGACTAAAAAAGCAATCCCACTTACCATCGCACCAAAAACATTAAGATACTTGGGAATAAACCTAACTAAGGAGGTAAAAGACCTATATGCAGAAAACTATAGGACACTGCAAAAAGAGATAGAGGAAGATGTAAACAGATAGAAGAGCATACCATCCTCATGGATTGGGAGAAATCAACATCATTAAAATGTCCATACTACCCAAAGCAATCTATAGATTCATTGCACGATGCATTAAAATACCAACGACTTATTTCACAGACCTAGAAAGAACTCTCCAAAGATTATTCTGGAACAGAAAAAGACCCTGAATAGCCACAGCAATCCTGATAAAACAGAATAAAGTAGGTGGAATCTCAATTAACAGATTTTAAGCTATATTACAAAGCCACTGTTCTCAAAACTGCCTGTTAGTGGCCAAAGAACAGACATATAGACCAATAGAATAGAATAGAGAATCCAGATATCCACCCAAACCACTATGCTCAATTAATATTTGACAAAGGAGGCATGAACATACAATGAGCCAAGACAGCCTCTTCAATAAATGGTGTTGGGAAAATTGTACAGAAACATGAAAAAAAATGAAACTAGACCACCAATTTACATCATAATCAAAAATGAACTCCAAATGGATAAAGGACTTAAACATAAGCACAATCTCAGACTTATGCAAAAAGAACTTCTTCAATGATACTGCTCCAAGGGCAATGGAAGCTAAAGAAAAAATAAACAAATGGGACTACATGAAAATAAAAAACTTTTGCACAGCAAAAGAAACCATCAACAAAACAACAAGAAAGACCACTGTATGGGAAATCATATTTGCCAATGTTATTACTCATAAGGTTTAATCTCCAAAATCTACAGCCAACTTATACAACTTAATAAAAGGAAGATAAATAATCCAATAAAAAAAATGGGCAATAGACCTAAATAGAACCTTTTCAAAAGACGACAGAAGGAAAGCCAAGAGACACATGAAAACATGTTCAAAATCACTAATCATCGGAGAGATGCAAATCAGAATGACAATGTGATACCTTCTCACACCTGTCAGAATAACAATCATCAACAAATCAACAAAGAATAAGTGTTGGTGAGGATGCGGAGATAAAGGAACCCTTGTGCACTGTTGGTGAGAATGCAGACTGGTGCAGCCACTGTGGAGAACAGTAGAGAATTTCCTCAACAAACTAAAAATGGAACTCATATTTGACCCAGCAATCCCACTCTTGGGAATATATCCTAAGAAAGTAGAAACACCAATCAGAAAAGATTTATGCAACCATATGTTCACAGCAGCACAATTTATAATAGCTGCAATTTGGAAACAGTTTAGGTGCTCCTCAGCAGATGAGTTGATCAGAAAACAATGGTATATCTACAGAATCGAATTCTATGCTGCCATAAAAATGAGGAATTCTTACCATTTGCAGCAACCTGGATGGAACTGGAGTGCCTTATGCTAAGTGAAATAAGCCAGTCAATGAAGGAGAAACACCACAGGATCTTACTCCTTTATGGATAATAAAGAACATTATAAACTGATGAACAAAAAGATAGATAGAGAGGCAGTAAAGCATCAAACAGACTGTCAAATTACAGCAGGAAGGTTAGGGAGAGATAGGGTAGATAAGAGATCAACCAAATGACTTGTTTGCATGCATATAAGCATAACCAATGAACACAAGACACTGGGGGTTTAGGGTATGCCTGGGAGGGGGCGGGCAATGGGGAGGCGTATACATGTAACACATTAATAATTTTTTTTTATAAAAATACGTTTTAGAAAACAAAAAATATATAATTAAGGTCTTATATAAAATTGTTATATGAGAAGCCAATATTTTTATAAGCAATTAGACTTAACAAAAGCCAAAGTGAAAATTTGCTTACACCCTTCAAGCTAGTGCTCTGAAAGTTACTGAGACCTCCCATAATCCCTCTGTGTATGCAAATGAGCACTGGCAAAAAAAAGAATACTGTTTAAAAATAAATCATATTTACAGGGTAAATGGAATGTTATTATTCAAGCATTAAATATGACCATAAATAAAGTCACCATGAACAATAAAGATAATCACTTCGTATATAGGCAGCAGGATCAGCCAGCATCTAAAACGCAGCTATGTAGGTTGCTTTGTGTGGGGGAAAAATAAAAAACAGAAAGAAAAAGAAAAAAGTTTTTAAAAGAAACTCTCTAAAGATAGCCTAGAAATTATTTTGGGAGGAAATAAAGAGAAGTTTTCTTCAAATGTCTGGAAAAGTATAATTAAAAATCAATGTGGTAGGCTTCATGAAGAAAAGAAAATAGTTTTTATTTTTGCCTCCCTAAACAAAGCTTATATGGGTATACTCAATGAATGATATCAGGAATTTAATTAGTGTCATTTACTGTCAACATCTAAGGACAAATATAGTTAGAAAATAAGCCTTATTTCAGACTAATTTAAATTGGCAAGTTAAAATAAGTAAATATTCAGGGAAACTTAGTTATACTAAGCAGGAACCTATCTTGAATCTGATTTTTTATTGATGGTTCATCTCATAGTAAAGCTGCTTATCATGCAATGAATTCAAACCAGTCATATTTCTATGCAAAGAATTCAATTAAAAAGTTATCAAGGCTATAATGCAGGATTTACAAAAGCCTTTTTATACTATTTAAAACAAAAAGGGGGAATAGTGGAATTATCCCTGTAAGTAAATTACATCAAACCTTAATTACTTACATTTTTTACTTTAAAATTATTTTTCACTTGTAATGCTGATGGAGAGCATTATGCTAAGTGAAATAAGCCAGTTGAAGAAAGATAAGTATCACATCATCTCACTCATTTCTGGAATATAATGAACAACATAAAATGATGAACAAAAACAGATCCAGAGACAGAGAAGCATCGATCAGACCATAAAACCTCAGAGGGAAGGTAGCAGAGAGTGGGGATAAGGAGGAGAGATCAACCAAAGGACTTGTATGCATGCATGTAAGCCTAACTAATGAACACAGACTCCAAGGTGATGAGAGCATGAGTGGAGGGTGGGGGAATAAATGGAGAATAAAGACAAAATATAATATCTTAATCAATAAAGAAAAAATTAAAAATAAAATTAAGATTTTAAAATGATTTAAAAATAGCTTTGACAAGCTATGAATGGATCTGCTGGAAAAGGCAGCTTTTTTAAATGCTGGGGATTAACAAAGGGAGTTGTCAATGTGGAGACTTAGCTGTGTGGACTAGTCTTGTTACTTGTCAGAAGAGCCATATCCCTGCCAAGAAAGCATGTGAGATATGTCCCTCTGTGAAGCTCACTCTGTAGTGGGAGAATGCAGCACCAGCTGGCAATGGAAGCTGTGTGCAAGTTATAGTCTGTATTCAGACTTCTAGTTTCTATAACCAAATATTTTCATTTGGGTAAGTATCTTTCCCTATTTATTCACATTTTATAAATAGTGTTAATCTAACAATTTCTTTATTTTCTGGGCATGCATACAAGGACAACAACCCACTAGAGAACTCATAAATTCTTTTTTTTTCAGATTTATTGAGATATAATTGTTATATAACATTGCATAAGTTTAAGGAACAATGTATGTATAGATTGTTAAATGATCACAACAATAAGGTTATTTAACATATTCATTACCTCATAGTTATAATTTGTGTGTGTATGCTGAGAAGTTATAAGATCCACTCTCTTAGCAACTTTCAAATATACACCACAGTATTATTGACAATCTCTACCTCCTGTTTCTGGCAACCACCAATCTGTTCTCTGTTACTATGAGAGATCTCAATTTCTAAATGCTGGGCTGGATAGGATTGAATTTGACTTAACTCTACTAGTCAAGTTCATGCATTTATTTACTCATGCATTCATTAATTTGCTCATTAACTCCTTACTGAGCAAATAATTTTCAATACACAGTTCTTCCTCTCAGGCGGCTTACATTTCATTGTGATAGCCACACATTTAATAGCTCATTTATAATTTATCATCTTATTAATATCTTGATTAGTTTCTAAGGAGATGCACATTTTTGCTAGCTGGGAGTATTGAAGGGAAATATTTCATGAGAGATCTCAAGTTCAACTTTAGAAATGTTGAGATTGAGGAGCTGATGAGACTATTGAGTATGAAAATTTGGATCCCAATGAGGGGTTTGCTCAGGAGACAGACTTGAGAGCAGACATAGTATTGTGCATGTGTCTGCAGTCAGGGTTGCCAATCAAAGTCTGAAGAGATCATGAAGTGAAAGAGGGCCTACAGTGAAGGCTGAAGAAGTCCAGCCTTTGAACATGAGAAAGAGACAAGGAAGCAGCAGGGACTTCCAAGAATCAGTCAACAGAGACATGAGTGAAAATGGAGTAGAATGTTGCAGGACTCAAGAGAACAACGTGTTTCCAGAAGGAAATAATGAATAGGGCTAAATGTTGCCACAAGAGTATTTCATTTTGTGTCACTATAAGAGTGGGGCTGTAGCAAGACTGGAATGAGTAGAGAGCCCATGAAAAACGAAGAAACTGTGCAATATGCAACATACCCAAATTGAGAAGTTAGGCTATGAGGGAGCCAGAACTGTCTCCAAACAAAGAGGAAGCATTGCAGTAAGTCTCAAGTTTCCCATAGCAACATCAGAGGAAGCTGAAAGAAGCTCACATGTTCTAGGGGATCACCAACAGGAGTGTCAGAATGATTATTTGGTTCTGTCAAGATTAATGACAAGTGGTGGTGAGTCTGACTCTGGGTGGAATTTTAAGGGCCTTGGAGGGTCTGTGGATCCATAGGCTTCTGGTGGTGCCTAGGGGTGGTTTTCTCTTTTTGTCCCTATATATAAAATTTAATATTGTAACAGCCTTTACTGAGAAATGCAAAGGTAAATCAGACATGATTTCCACGCTCAGGGAGGAGAGACAAGTCACCTACATAAGCAGAACACATGATAGCAAGTGCTAAGTGTCCTAGCAGAAGTGCAGGTCAAGTGCATGGTGTCCACAGGAGAAGCAGCTATCCTTCGCTTGGGATTCAGAAGAGCTTCTGAGAGAAGAGGGCAGAGCTGCTGAACCTGAAATATATATCTAAGTAAGGATATATATATCTTCCAGCAATATTATATCTCTGTGTCAGATGTTCCAACTACTGATTTATTTTTCTAGAATGCAAAACTGTTTCTACAGAAGATGCTTTGTTCTTGAATCAGGACAAAACCTAGTGGATAAACAAATGAAACCACTCCTTTGGCAAACTTAGAACGTGTTGGCCATCTTCCACATACTGCAGAGATGAGGGAGAAAGGCAAGTTCTCACTGAGCTGTGGTTCCACTTAAGGCTTTCCCTTCAGTTACCAGTAGACAATGCTGTCCCCCAAGAAGTTCAGCCCCAAGTGAGCCCTGTTGTAGCTAAAGCAAGTACTCAGATATAATGCCTGGTTATCCCTTTGGTCCATTCTACTTTCCCCACTAGTCTCAAGTCTCTGTTCCCTCTCTTTCACTGCAAGTTGGGGAGAAGAAGCAGATGAAATAGTCAGGGTGGTTTGTGGATATTTAACAAATGGGGATCAGGTGCAGCCCCATTCAGCTTTGCTATAGTTAGAGGGAGCTCTATCTATTCCCAAATCAGACATCTGTACAACGAACTTTGAAAACTGAATACTACCTTCTCTGCATCTTCTCTCCTCTGAAAAGGGTACAAGAAGACAGGCTTTAGAGGAAGGTGAAGGGTGCAACCAATCATGTCATCCCAAAGTGTCAAGAGGAAGCTGGTTAGGGATTGGATGTAGTAGGAGAAGGGGATCAATAAAGGGAGGGTTCATTGTCAGGAGATGAAGTATGTTAAGGTTGGAAAATTCTATTTCAGAACATTTGACCACTCAGAAATTTTGTTTGCAACAGCCAACACTAAAACAACTCCATCACATCCCAGTTTTCTCTGTCCCTGGCTTCTATTCTCCTCTCAGCTGCCAGCTATTGCTTGGAAGCTTGATTCTTCTCAAGGCACTTATTAGTCTTTGGGTAAGTGAGTCTGGTTCTGATATTCTAAGAAGATTGTGGTAGAACTAAAAGTGGGGGAAGAGTGGAGGGAAAAAACATTTGAATATTTCTTGACTGTTACTCTGTGCTGGGTTCCATGTTAGTGCACTTTATACATCTTTAAATCTACACACACACACACACACACACACACACACACACACACCAGTTGGGCAGCCATCATGACATCATTACTCTTATTTTAAAAACTAGAAAACCCAATGAATAATGGAACTAAGGTTTATATGCATTTCCTTTCTACTTGTTACTACAGTACACTAAGGGGAAAACTTAAGGTAAATTTGTCTTGGTTTCCCAAAGTTAGATTAGACTAGAGGCCTGGTGCACAAAATTCATGCATGGGGGGGTTGTTCCTCAGCCACCCTTGCACCCTCTTCAATCTGGGACCCCTCCAGGGATGTGCAACTGCCTGTTTAGGCCTGATCTTACTGGCATGGGACCTTCATGGGCAGTCAGACATCCCTCTCACAATCCAGGATGGCTAGCTCCCAACTGCTCGCCTGTCTGCCTTCCTGATTGCCCCTAATTGCTTCTACCTGCCAGCCTGAACACCCTTATCACTCCCTTGCCAGCCTGATTGGTGCTTAACTGCTCCCCTGCCAGCCTGTAACCCCCTAACTGCCCTCCCCTGCAAGTCTGGCTTCGCCCCCCAACTGCTCTTCCCTGCAGGCCCAGTCACCCCCAACTTCCCTTTACTGCTGGCCATCTTATGGTGGCCATCTTGTGTCCACATGGGGGCAGCCATCTTTGACCACATGGGGGCAGCCATCTTGTGTGTTGGAGTGATGGTTAATTTGCATACTACTATTTTATTAGATAGGCTAGAGGCCTGGTGCATGGGTGGGGGCCAGATGGTTTGCCCTGAAGGGTGTCCTAGATCAGGGTAGGGGTTCCTTTAGAGTGTGGGGTGGCCTTGATGAGGGGTCTGTGGTGGTTTGCAGGCTAGCCATGCCCCCCAGTGACCCAAGTAGAGGCCCTGGTATCTAGGATTTATTTGTCTTCTATAAATGAAACTTTGTAGCCTGGAGCAGAGCCTAACCTGTTGCTCGCTCTGTGGTGGCAGCCATTTCTGCTGGGATTTATTTATCTTCTATAATTGAAACTTTGTAGCCTCGAGTGGAGGTCTGGGCCTGCCAGGGTGTGTGAAAAGCTTGGCTTCCTCCATCACCAAGGAAATCCAAGCCTCCCTCCTGCTTACTCCATCTTGGTTGGGGTTAATTTGCATACTCGCTACTGATTGGATGGTAGGTGTGGCTTGTGGGTGTAGCAGAGTGATGGTTGGTTTGTACATTACTGTTTTACTAGATAGGATTCTTTATTTGCATTAGAATGTCTCTGACATCATACATAATGGGACCAACTCTTCAAGGGTTAGGTGGGCCCAGAAGACCTTCCTTTTAGGCATTTAATTTGGCTGTAAAAGGTATGGAAAGCACTGTGCCTTCCATGGTTTTCCCTTTAAACCAGTTCTGCATCTGGCTTACTGTAGGTCTAGAAGTGACCACTATATTTTTTTTAGGAAAAAAAGAAAGGCTACAGAGAGGAGGCTATGATGACAACCATTGTTTTTTAACCATGGCTGGGGTCCAAGGCTTTGGGACCTTACGGCCTCTGGAATGAAGTTAGTGAGCCCATTTCCCACATTCTTTCCTGTCCACTTGCTGTCCACTTGCCATCCCCTGCACCTCCTCCAGGGTCTTTCCTCACCCTATGCTTCTATGCCAATTCCTTCTCCTATTGCAACCTGTGCATTACTTGTAGGGAAACAAGCTTCCCTTCCGTAAAATACTTCAAGGTTCTTGGCAGAAATGTTATATAAATCCCAAGAGTGAATATGGAATGGTCTAAATTGCAATGCTGATAGGCATTAAGAGGTAGAGATCCACTGAAAGAAAACATACACACAGATGAGAACAGAGCCAGGCATCATCATTCCGTGTCTACTTATGTGGACTCTGCTGGCTCATTCAGGACTGAGAGGGGAATCGCTTCTGATAACACTGAGAGGAATGATAGAGACAGTTTGGAACTCAGCCATACTCACTAAATGACAAACTCTCTTGCAAAGCTTGTCAGCCTGTGCCAGCATCTTGTTAGGTATGACCTCTTCCCCCCTGGCCACCCTGCCTTCTCCTTCTTTTAGTTAACCAGCTTAGTGCTCACTGTACACAATCACTTCTCTTTTGCTTCCACCAATCTCTCAACTTGTATCCTACCATTCAGCCTATGATGTGGCATATGAAGCTCTCTTCTCTTCTCTTCTCTATGTCATCCAGGTCCCAAATTCCCATTTTACCTGACTGATTAGAAGAGAGGCAGTACATCTGGGCTATTTTGCTTTTTGCCCTCTCTGTTACCATCCACAATCCATGCATATATTACTCATCCTGGCTAGGTCCTATAATCAGCCATGGCTGCTCTCCTGTAGGAGCTTACAGATTAGGGAGGGATAAGCAATGTGTGTAAATAACTACTATTAAGTGAAGAGTCACAGGTTCAATAAGAAAGCTATGATAAAGGGATACAGATTCAAGGAAGAAAGGAGAGCCATGGGCTGTGGGAAGAAAGCATTGGAGGATAATCTTTCTTGAAGATTAAAGGGGTCAGACATGAATTGTGGTAGAAGGAGAAATAGGTTGATCACTACAGGAAAAAGCAACATGGGCCACCAAAACAAGGGGATGGTAACAAATGAGGTGTGGTCAGTGAAATTTAGTTAGTTCAATATGACAGATTCTTTAATTCTGTGGTCCTCAAATTTTGATACATATTAAAATCACAAAGGGAACTTTGAAAACCATGATGCCTAGGCCAAGTATACCAGAAACTCTGTAGGTTGGACCCAGGCATTAGTGTTTTGTGTTTTGTGTTTTTTTTTTTAATTCTTCCATTCTTCCAGTATGCAGCCAGGATAGAGCAAGTGTTCTAAATCACCTGGTATGGAGTGGGGCTGACATTCTGCATCTCTATTGAACTTCCAGGTAGTGCCAGTGCTACTGGTCCCAGACTATTCTGTATGCAGGGGACTCTAAATGAGGACACCATTAACCAACCACAATCTCTCAGCCTTTTGTGAGCATCCTGAACCTGATGGTAAATTCCTTAAAGGTCAGTACTTTGAATTAATAAAAAAGCTTACCTGAGGTGTAATTAATATAGATCCACCTATGGATAACCACTTAATACTTGCTACTCAGTGATCTTGTCTCCCTGCTGATTTTTGGATGAGAGACAAAGGTCATTAAATAGTATGTGAAAATTCAAGGCACTATTACCTGTCAGCTACAACTCAGAGCTCCTTGTATAAGACAATGAAAAACAAAATGATAAGGCAGAAGGTGAGAAAAGTTATTTCACCCACTGAAATATAAACTTCAATAGAGATCTATTATGCCTGCAGTCATAGCTCTATAGAGACTTCTGAGGCACAGAAACCTGCCTTCATGGACATAGGACAAGAGCTGAATGATTGCTCTGGTCTCATGACATCTGAGACTGGTCACTGAGAAGTCCTACCAACTTTTAAAAAGTGGCAAAGGAAATCATCAAGTTTTTCCTTTTAAGTTGTTTTTTTTTTAATACTTGCAGAAATTGCATTTTTGTTAAAGGAATACCATGCCAGTTAAACAAAGCAACAGATTAACTGTCAACTCATAAGCTCTGATTTACAATACAAATACATACGTATGTATATGCATGTGTGTATACATATACATAATACACAGTATTTACTGTGTGATTGATAGTTTTAAAATATATTATCATTATTGATGACAAGAGAGAATGAACACTTTATCTTGTTAGTGATAAAAATCAATCATTAATTCCTGCCCTGGTTCTTACTTTTCAACCATGTCAATATATTTTTGAAAACCTTTTGATCTACAATGAAGAGCTTCAAATGGCCAATTTGCTTATGATGCATGTAATACAATTGAGCCGGGGAATCCCTTTGTAGTTATAAAGTGAATTTCTTTTGTCATATTTCAAATCACCTTTCAGAATAGATAAATTGCTCTCATGGTTTTTCTTCCAGTAACAAAGTTTACTCACTAATCAAATAGAAAAAAAAATCACCAAAATGCTTTAATAACAAGAAGGCAATAAAATGTTTTATCCTGTAAAGTCAATAGTCCCTTCTAGATCCTGAGCTTTGATATCACTGCTCCTTTTTCTCACCATCCCAGCAACACAAGTAAGTACTTGTTAAAGACGTTTGGTTGATTTGCCTCCATAATTTTAACTGACCAGACTCCATGGCTAGATATATATGGGTCCAACCTACTCAATCTATGGAAACATTTCTGACAGTCATCCAGGTGCCTGGTCTACACAGCACCAAACAATTGAGAGAACTCTCTCTTTATCTGTACACCTACTTCCAAGTTACTAATGCCCATCCACCTGACACTAGTGACCGGCTTCACACTATTAGGAGTTGAACTGAAATGCAGACTTGTCCAGTTGTCACTCCCTGTGCCTGTGTTGAATAGCCTTGAGTTCACCTGTAAGACAGAATCTGTTGGCATGAACCATTTGCAGATGAAAGCCAAGTAAATGAGCCAACATTTAATAGTTTGACTTTTTAAGAATACTGTTCCTCATGAGAATAAAGCACCTAATATTATCAAGTGTGGTTTCATCTTTAAAGACACACATAGAAGGAATAGTGCCTTCTTCTTTATAAAAATTAGGTTCAGAGGCATGTGGACACAAGATGGCCACCACAAGATGGCCAACAGGGAAGGGGAGGGACCAAGACTGAAAGGAAGGGCAGTTGGGAAGAACCATGCCTGCAGGAGAGGGCAGTTGGGAAGACCAGGCCTGCAGGGGAGGACAGTTGGGAGGGACAAGGCCTGAAGATGAGGGCAGTTGGGGGTGACCAGGCTGGCAAGGGACAGCAGTTAGGGGTGACTGGGCCAGCAGAGGATGGAAGTTAGGAGAAATCAGGCTAGCAAGGGAGGGCAGTTACGGGTGACCAGGCCAGCAGGAGAGGGCAATTGGGGGTGACAAGGCCTGCAGATGGAAGGAGTGACTACGACGTCAGGGGAGGGCAGTTAGGGGCAATCGGACTGGCAGGGGAACAGTTAGGCATTGATCAGGTTGACAGGGGAGTGGTTAGGGGGTGATCAGGCTAGCAGGCAGAAACAAACAGTTAGGGGCAATCAGGCAGGCAGACAGGTGAGTGATTGGGAGCCAGCAGGCCTGGATTGTGAGAGGAATGTCTGCCTGCTATTTAGGCATGATCCCAACGAAATTGGGCCTAAGTGAGCAGTTGGACATCCCTCAAGGGGTCCCAGATTGGAGAGAGTGCAGGCTGGGCTAAAGGACAAACACCCCCATTCACAAATTTTATGCACCTGGCCTCTAGTAGGCATAATAATAGTCCTCTTTTTATGTTATTGCCAGAGAATCACTGCTGAATAACTCAAGATTTCTTTAGTTCTTCTAGCTATCACTCTTGTTGGAAAACATAAAAGGCCAATAGTGTTAATATCCTCCTCAGAGAACTTATGAATTCTGAAAGGCTCAAATTTGGGGATGTTAAGAGAAGCTTTTAATAAGTTGTTTTAAACATAGAAACATAATTTTCATCTAATTTCACTACAGGAAGTTGCCACATTCTCACTGGAAAGAGTAATCAGCTTTAAATGATTCCCTGGGCTAGATCTGGTTATGTATTGTGGACACAGCATGTGGCAGAGAGATGGCTTCTCCCAATATTGTCCGGTCCAGGTGCCCCTGGAGAAGTGTGTGAATAGCTAAGCAGAAGACAGTGAAGGAAGCCACAGATGGCTTAATTGGTTTAGTCACCCAAATAAGGAAAATATTCAAACTGCTATCACAAAATCCCCAAGGCCAAGCGAAGTAACAAAGAAAAACAATAGGGAAGACAGATGTATGGCAACAGAAGCAGTGCAGGGAAAAGAGACCTGCATCAGTAGAAGTCCCTTTGTGCAGACCCTGAGACCTGTGTTCCACATTGGTCATATCTCAAGTAAAACAGTTTCTTTTCTTTTTTTTCTTTTTTTTAATATATTTTTATTGATTTTTCACAGAGAGGAAGGGAGAGGGATAGAAAGTTGGAAACATCGATGAGAGAGAGACATTGATCAGCCACCTCCTGCACTCCTCCTCCTGGGGATGTGCCTGCAACCAATGTACGTGCCCTTGACCGGAATCAAACCTGGGACCTTTCAGTCCGCAGGCCGACTCTCTCTCCACTGAGCCAAACTGGTTTCAGCAAAAAACAGTTTCTTATTCAAACACCCCTCCTAAGATGCAGAGAGATCAAAAACACATTAGATGATGGTTGGGTGAGAGGCAAGGTGTGCCACCTGAAGGAAGGCCACAAAGCAGCATGGCACTTGGCGTGCAGAGCTGCAGGATGGTCACAAGAAAGAGAGGAAGAGGTTGTATTCTGTGTTCATCCAGGAAGCAAGGAAAAAGAGTAGTGGGGTGAACATTACAAAGAGACAAATCAGTCAATTGAAAAACTATCTGAAGAATGAGTTGGGAACACACTACTGTGGTAGGTAGCGAGCTTCCTTTCCTAGAAGGACATAAGCATCCCCTAAGTATTCTCCAAAAATGGTAGTGGTATACTTAACTGAATGAATTTGGGGGAAGGAATGAAATGACTTTTTAAGGTGATTAAAACTCTAAAACTTTATAATTTTATAAAAACCTGAAGAAAAAAATAAAAGCCAAGGCCAAGAGAAGAAGATAGAAAACTTTGTAATTGACAGTATTTTCTAGTATTTAGTTAATTATTAATAACATGAAAGACAATTTGACAAGACCCATAACCTGGCACAGGACCCAATATTATTAAACAGCACTCTTCCCTAACTTAGCAGTAGCCTCTTTTCAGATGCACAGTTTTGAATTAGAATGTGACCTGGTGAAGTTACCTGTGTCTGTATTAAACACTTCCACCTTCCCAGGAGGTGGTTGGAGGCATTCATAAAACATATTTAACTCCCCAGGACTGGGAGAAGCCTACTTTGCCTTCCCAGATGACCCAAGCAGGAGGTCTGGCAGCCTCTCCACCATAGCTAATACCAAGGCTCCTGTTCTGGCTTCTAGCAGAACCTGCAGGTACCACACCCACTGGCCCTGACCATGAACACAGGATTTTATCTCAAGCCCTAGTGTTACTCTTCTCTCTCTCTCTCTCTCTCTCTCTCTCTCTCTCTCTCTCTCTCTCTCTCTCTCTCTTTTCAAAGACACCAACTCTACCCAGAAAACTGGAGGTCACCTTGGACATATCTCTACCTCATTACCATGTCTCCCTGCCCCCAATTCAATCCATTACTAAACTAACATTTTACCTGTTGATTTGTTTCAGACACACCCACTATTTAGTTTAGGCTGATACATCTCCTCTGGATACTTCTAGAATGCCTACTGAAGTGGTCTCCTGTATACCCTCAGTTCCCATTAATATGTAGCCACAATCATTTTAAAGCACAGTTGAGCCTATACCCATACTCAAAACCTATTCATGACTTCCAACTGCTCTTAGATCAAATGCCAAAATATTTGTGGGAGTTGTTCCTTTCCAGATCCATTCCCAACCTTTCCACCCTGCTCTGTGCACTGAAGCTGATGGGTACAGGCTCCATCAATGGGCTCCCTACTCTCTGGCTTTTAGTGATATTAGACCAATGAGGGTAAAATGATACTGGCAGGAGATTAGAGTGTGACAGAAGAATGAGTTGGGGATTTATTCTTTACTAGTGGCCTACTGCACGAATTTGTGAACATTGAAAGAATTCGTTAGAAGAAATATTTCAATATCACTATTCACCCATTCTCTACAATAGAAGTGTCAACCAAATTCATGATTGACAATGCCAGATCAAAACAGATGCATGAGATTGGTGCCAGTGAGAGCTTTATATGTATCATGTATGCATTAGTCAACTTAGCCTTTTATAGATATAGAATAAACTTACTTAATTAGACCTGTTTTCTGATTTAACTAAACTTTTTCCAGCCCAGTGAAGCACCCTAACTTTTCTTTCTGGTAATTGTCAGCAACACAGCACTAAATATCAACACGGAGGAGATTTTTATTGTAGAGCACACAGGGAAAACAAAGGATAAAATATTTAACTGCAGCAGTGTTTGACTGACTATATTCTGTACAGTAAGAAAACCTGAAGTCATTTTCAAAGTCTACCATTTCTTACTTCTTTTCAGTCAGGTCAAGTTTCTAAGCTTTCTAAATCTTCATTCTCCATCTAATGAAAAGAAAATAGGATTCTACTGAGTCTCTTATCTACCTACTCCAGGTCTTCTGTGAAGATCAAATAAGATGAGACATAGAAAAATGCTTCACAGACATTTTGTTAAAGTGTAAAGTGTTTCCACCTGGCTATAAAGTAAGTCATATTCCTGGGCTGAAGAAACTTCAAGGAGGCTAGTTTCTAGGGAGAGCAAGCCAGGCATTGCTATGTGATGTCATTTCCTGGCTGGTCAAATACTTAGCATATTATATATATATATATATATATATATATATATATATATATATATATATATATACTCCTTTTTCCTTCTTGAATTTGTGAATGTGCAAGCTCACCTAGTGGCTTGATTTACACTGTATACTTTATTTTTCAGTTTTTCTTACATGTTTCTTGCCCCTATACATAAGATTTTGAGAAAAAACTCTGGGTAAATGTTTTACTTGCATGATTCTGTCATATTTTTGTTCAACTAGTATATGTAACACCAGCAGAGGCCTTAGAGAGAAAACATTTCTGTCCTCGTCATAAACTGAGTGGTCAGGATAAAGGCACTGTAGTGATGCACCTGTGAGACTGGGCCCAGTTCCATCGGGTGCCTCCTATATGAGCACCTCTTACTTGGGCTGCACTCCACAGGGAGTGAAATGCCTGAACCACAGCACCTCCCAGCCCATTCCCACTTACCACCTGAATAGGCAGACTCTCCTGTGACTCTACAAGTGACTGGCTCAGTTATGCAGCAGCTCACCTGGATCAGCCCACCCAGGTGAATTTCTCTTTTTATCAAATATAATTAATAATGGCCCTGGCCAGGTGGCTCACCTGATTGTAGTACTGTCCCATGCACCACAGGTTTCGGGTTCAATCTCTGGTTGTGGAGCGAATGAGAGGCAACAGATTGATGTTTCTCTCTTATGTCCATGTTTTTTTCTCTCTCTCCCTTCCTCTCTCTCTCTCTTAAAAAAAATCAATAAGAGCATATCCTCGGGGGAGGATTAAAAATTATTAAAAATGAGTTATATTCCTTTAGGACCCTGCTTTTTAAATTTCAACTGGACAACTGAAGTCAGGCCACCCCATATCCCAAGGGAACTCCCACCTTGATACAGGACACCCTTCAGGGCAAATGAGCTGACCCCCACCTGTTCACCAGGCCTCTATCCTATCTTATAAAAGAGTAATATGCAAATTGACCATCACTCCAACACACAAGATGGCTTTCCCCATGTGGTCAAAGATCCTGTCCCCATGTGGACACAAGATGGCCAGCCAGAGAGGGCAGTTGGGAGGGACCTGGCCTGCAAGGGAGGGCAGTTGGGGATGATCAAGCCTTCAGGAGAGGGCAGTTAGGGGTGACCAGGCCCACAGGGGAGGGCAGTTAGGGATGAACAGGCTGGCAGAGGAGTGGTTAGGGGGAGATCAGGCTGGCAGGCAGAAGTGGTTAAGAGTAATCAGGAAAGCAGGCAGGCAAACAGTTGGGAGCCAGCAGTCTTGGATTGTGAGATGGATGTTCTGGATCGGGCCTAAATGCGCAGTCAGACATCACTCTAGGGGTCCCAGATTGGAGAAGGAGCATACTGGGCTGAAGAACACCCACCCCTTTACACAAATTTTGTGCACCAGGCCTCTAGTATATATATATAAAATCCTAAGCAACCATTATAGTGGAACAACCAGAACAACTGGCCGCTATGATGCACACTGACCACCAGGTATCAGATGCTCAATGCAGGAGATGCCCCCTGATGAAAGTGAGCTCTGGGCTTGCAGTTCTTGAGATTCCTGGGCCATATTCTGCATCTCTAGGCCTCAGTGCACCCCATCTCCCTCCTTCTGCACTGGCCGTCAGCCTGGCCTGTGCCCTCTCACAACCCAGGAACCCTTGGGGGATGTCTGCCTGCTGGTATAGGCTGTATCCCCACATTTTAGGTCGTTGGACATCCCTCTAGCAATCCAGGACCCCCTGGGGGATGTAGTAGTGCACAAATGGAAGGCGGTTAGGGAGGAGCACAAACCAGGGCTGGATGCCACTCATGCTCATCCTGGCTTGCTGTGCCTGCTGCCAATGCTTGGAGGTAGTGCTGCAACAGCATTGGAGGAGGCTCCTGATGCTACCACAGCTGCATTAGCCAACCAAGAGCCTGGCTTCCCACAGGGGGAGCACTGGTCTGCCATAAGCCAGGCTCATGGTTGGCGAGTACAGCTGTGGTAGCATCAGGAGCCTCCTCCATTCCATTGCAGCACTACCAAGCTTGTTGAAAACATGTATAATAAACTAGAGGCCCGGTGCATGAAAATTCATGCATTGGAGTGGGTGGGGTCCCTCACCCAGCCTGCCCCTATCACAGTCTGGGAGCCTTCAGGAGCAGGAGCCTTCAGGAGCACTTGATGGCAGTGCAAGCTTTGGCCAGCCCGTTACCTGAGGCTTATCTGCACCTTGGGTCTATCCTAAGCAGCTAGGTAGCTGCCATCTGCGGCTTGCCTGTGCCTTGGGCCAGCCCTGGGTGGCTGGGGGACTGAAGGGTTTGGGGGACTCCAGAAGCAAGTGTGTGGAGCGGCCAGACCCACCTCAGAGTGGGCCTGGCTGTGCCACGCACTTGCTGCCCCTGCAGCACTGAGGGGAGGAGACTGGTTGCCACCATCTTGTGGCTATGGGCACTGCTATCTTTGAGGGCATGGCAGTCAATTATCATATCCCCTCCTTGTTGTCTGTGGATGCCACCATATTGGAGGGTGGTCCAGTCAATTATCATATTCCCTCCTTATTGGCTGCCATCTTTGTGAGGATGTGATAGTCAATTAGCATATTTCCTCTTTATTAGATGGGGGGGGCAATACTGTGGTAATAGTATTGAATTATCCCCAATCTCAGTCCTGTGTAGGTCCTCCTGTCATTCTCCCAGGTCAGGGTGTTTCTTAACTGTTCCTAGAATCACAGTCATGACTGACTGTGGTTGGAGACCATTAGAGGAAGATGCATTTGGCCAGCAACTCCTCAGGCTGCACTTGCTAAGGAAAGAACAAATGAGAAGGTACAGAGTTTATTTATTTTTATCTTTTTAACCTAACCCAACATAAAGAGGTGCCAGGAAAGCAGGTTGTCCTCTCATTATAAGCCTACTTAAAATGTATCCTAAGCCTACTGGTGTCCTGACACACTCCTTACAACTGCAGAGAGCCAGAGTCCCCTTGCACCTCCACCTTCTATTGTTTCACACTGTCCCTTAGCTCCCTAATCCCTTTTCTCATCCCCATCCTTGAGGACACATGGCCTTCACCTGAAAAGTGGGCAGAACAATGAAAAGAGCCTTTAAAGTTTCATGCTCCAGTCTCTTCTCTATGTCAGTTTAGGAAGGTAGCAATTTGGGTACATGCAATGTTGGCTATTTAGAGACAGGAAAGACCAATGTAATATTTTGAAGTCAATTCTGCTTGGCTCCATGTAGAGTCCAGCCCTGAAGTATTTTCCTTAAGCCTTATCTTAGTTAAAATAACGAAGTCCTGGTCACTGGATATAATTTTTGTACTTTAAAAAGGTCCCCAACAATGCCTCTTTAAAATCCCCTTATTTTCCCTGCCTATTGCAGTCACCACTGCCTCCTCAAAATGAGGAGGACTAAGTTAGAATCCTGGATGGGACCACAGAGGGAGAAAGAAATGCTGTGGACTTCTGTTTTAAAATAATTTTTATGGAATGGTGTAAAGAAACACCTACAAGTGGTAGGTTTCCACCCTCTAAGCCTGGACAAGCCTATGAAGGCACAGGATGGGCCTCTCTGGAGAAGGAGGTAATTAAAGAAAAGAGAGTGAAGAATAAAAAGCTAGAGGCATGCCCCAAAATCCATCCCAGTACCAGGAAAGGCAGACTGTCAGTGATCTTAAGGTTCAGTAGTGGTGGAGTCAAGAGAGAGGAAAGAGAGATCCCCACGTAACCACATCAAGAAAAGGAGGGCAGAGACCTTTCTGAGATGACCATCAATGCCCTAAAGATAAAAAAAAATCCCAACAACACATAACTCTGCTCTGAGTTTCAGCATTTTCCCTAATTACATGATAAAAATAATGGGACTGATGGAACAAATATTGCTTTAAAAAAAAAAAAAGTAAACCATAAGCAGGAAAAAAAACAAAACACAAAAACAACAACACAAACACACACACACACAAATGAATGAGTTCCTAAAAACAAGACCAGCACAAAGAGTTCGATGTAAACTTCAAAACAAGGTGTCTGGGATCCAAATCTGCCTTTTCCTCAAATTTAAGTCCAGCATGTCAGGATGATGACTTGGGATAAAAGACAATTTTCATGATAATTCAAAGAAGGAAACATCTTTCAGTAAGAAGGATAGACGAGTTTGCTGCTGGTCCCATGAGAATGTGCTTCAGTGACAGGTGACATTTCCACTGGGTCAGAACCCAGCACCAGGCTGAACTCCCAGGAAGTATGCTCCATGAATAAGAGTGATTCACTGCACCTGTGGGCTCTTTAATGAACACCTGAGGATTGAAAGGAATCATGGAAGATTTTAAACCTAAGAAATCTCTACCCACACAAAAGATCAAGAGTAATCAGGACAGAAAAAAAAATGGCAGCAGAATAGATAATGTGTCCCATGCCTTGTCTCTGAGCAGACAAAGAGAACAGCTGAGGGTCACACTGGGAGAGTTTGCTGGCAGGTTAAGGGACAGCAATACGCCAGGAGAAGGTGGGAGACTGCTGGATGGGGCTTCCCTGACCAGGCAGCCCCACTGCTGCTGGGATTTTTCCCATGGAACCACCAGTTCAGATGCAGAGACCATGCCATCTTGAAGGGGAAAGTGGATGTTTACAGAAGACTGAAAAGCTACATCTGTGGCACCCAATGAGCAGCTGAGAGCCCCAGAACACCAGTCCCCAATTGGCACAAACACTTGGATTCAGAGGATCTCTACATGCTACACACAAAGGTCAGATTTCACATGGGATAAGGTGAGGTCTCTGGTCCCATGGGACAGAGAAATGCTATGGAAGCTGGAGGACCAGGAGTACTTTGCATCTAGAGAAATCCATGGCTGTTGGGCCTGGCATGATCCATGAATGTGGAAGGGGGGGTCCTCAGAGCTGCTAACAGAAGGGATCTCTAGAAAGCAACAAATTTTGATCTGACGCAGAAGGACAGCCTGGGAGTTATTAAAGTGTGCTGGCTGCTTGGAGAGCAGGGAAGGGGGATTGCACAGACTTGTGCTCTTTCCTCTTCAAATCTTTGCTTCTGATTGCTAAGCCCAATATATAGTATCACCCAATTGGGAAAGCCCTGGAAGACTGCAGGAGAAAGTTGTTTTTCTGGAACCTAGAGATCTGAGCATGGCGTGACCATCAGAGAACCAGCTCTGGGGCAACCCAATCCCACACATTGGTACTGAGTGTCACAGGGAAAACAGGATCTAAGCATAGGATAGAGAGGACCTATAGTCTCTGAGGTCAATCCTGAAACAATCTCACCCAGGGGCTGACTCACAAATTGACTCTTGTGTAATCACAAAAGAATAAAAAGATTAAAACAAATCATCTGCTTAAAAACCAGGACTGGCTTAAAACACTGAGCACCAGTGAAATGCAGGGAATAGCAATACTATCCCAACTGGGAAACAGGTGTGCGAAACAGAACAATAGAGGAAGTAAATGACCTTCACTACTGCATATTCTATTATTTTATTTTTTCATCTTTTACCTAAAAAACTAATTTTTTTCTTTTTTCCTCACTTGATTTTACCTTTTTAATTATTACATTTTTATTTTCAATCAGCATTATTGCTACTACTATTTTACCTTTTTGGGGAAAAAAGTGTCATTTTATTTTCTTTTTAATTTACTTTGGGATTAGACTTCTATATTCTATTTTCATCTTTCCTTTAGTAAAATTTTACTCTATCTCAACTCTACCTTTATGCCATCAATCTCTTCCTAACTTTTTCCCTTTTGTTGTCCTGTTTCTCTTACCCTTTTCCAACTTTAGATTTTTCCTATTCTTTTTTTTAACCTTTGTTAAAATTTCACCCCACTTATATATCTAATTTCCAATACCCTGCTCCAAGTCCACATACACCTCTTCCATCTCTGTCTTCACTATCCAAACAATTGTTTTTCTCTCTGTCCTTTTGTTATTGTTTGCTTCGACGTTTATTACATCAATTTTTTATACATTTTATAGATTTTTTGGCTTATTTTTCTTTTATTTAATATATTTTTATTGATTTTTCATAGAGAGGAAGGGAAAGGGATAGAAAGCCAGAAACATTGATGAGAGAGAGACATCGATCAGCTGCCTCCTGCACGCCACCTACTGGGGATGTGCCCACAACCAATGTACATGCCCTTGACCAGAATCAAACCTGGGACCTTTCGGTCCTCAGGCCGACTCTCTATCCACTGAGCCAAACCGGTTTCAGCTATTTTTCTTGTTTTGTTTTGCTTTTTGTTTGCTTTATTTTTGTTTGATTTTTACTTTTGTTTTCCCTCGGCTCCCTTCATATTAGTTTTGACTAGTGAGTGTTCTATTGGAGTTTTCTCCACATATATATAATTTGTTCCCCTTTTCTTTCTATTCTCTTTCTTTTCTCTCTTATTTTTTCCTTCTCCTTTTTTCTTTTTTTCTCTTTTCTCCTTTCTCCAAATTTCATTTTGGCACTTCTTTCTTTTCTTTTTCTTCTATTGTCTCTTCTTCTTTCTCTCCTGTCCCTAATTTGTCTCTCTCTGATGGTTATCTTTATTTGTGGCTATTAATAGCATGAATACATTTCTGTTCAATGCTTTCTGTGTTGTTCACAATTGTGAGATATTTTGTGCCTTTAAGTCAACAAAGGAGAGAGGGAACTACATAACCAGACAAACAGAGAAGAAAAAAAGTGAGCAGAAAAAGAAACAGCACATATATGAAAGAAAAGCAGGCATCACCAGAAAAGGAAGTAAACAAAATGGAGGCAAGCAACATGTCAGAGAAAGAATTCAGAGAAATAGTCATAAGGTGGCTCAAAAGAATGGAAGACAAGTTCAACACTATGAGTAAGAACCCAGAAGAAATGAAAATGAACCAAGAGGAAATGAAGAAAAACCAAAAGAAATGAAAAATCATTTCACTGCCGTAAAGAACTCAATAGAAAGCATCAAAAGTAGACTAGAAGAAGGTGAGGACCACATCAGTGAGCTAGAATACAAGGTAGAAAATAATACTAAGTAGAGCAGTTTCTAGAAAAAAAATTAAAAAGCAGGAGGAGAGCCTAAGGGAATTTTGGAACAACACAAAACAAAACAACATCTGCATAACAGGGGTTCAAGAAGGAGAGGAAACTAAGCAAGGAATAGAAAACCTGTTTGAAGAAATAATGACAGAAAACTTCCCAAATATAGGGAAGAAAAACCCACACAAATCCAAGAAGTTCACAGAGTCCTAAGGAAGATGTACCTGAAAAGACTGATATCAAGGCACATTTAAATTAAATTGGCAAACACCAATGACAAAATAAGAATCTTAAAAGGGGCCAGAGAGGGACAGAAAGTTACTTACAAAGGAACCCCCAACAAATTAGGGACTGATTTCTCAACAGAAACTCATCGGGCCAAAAGGAAATGGAATGATATATACAAAGTCATGCAAAGAAAGGTTCTGAATCCAAGAATACTCTACCCAGCAAGGCTATCAATCAAAACTGAAGGTGAAATCAGGCGCTTCACAGGCAAAAAAAGGACTAAGGGAATTTATTACCACCAAATAAGCAATGCAAGAAATGCTAAAGTGTCTGCTGTAAAAAGAAAGAAATAGGAAGCAAAAAAGGAATATAGGGGCAAAGAATAAAAATGGCAACAAATAAGTACCTATAATTAATAACTTTAAATGTAAATGGATTAAATGCCCCCATAAAAATACATAGGGTAATGAATGGATAAAAAAATATCACCCATATATCTGCTGTCTACAAGAAACCCACCTCAGAATAAAAGGACGAATGCAGACTGAAGGTGAAGGGATGGAAAACAGTTTATCAGTCAAATAAAAATGAAAACACAGCTGGGGTAGCAATACTTATATCTGAACAATTAGATCTCAAGGTGCAGGACATAACAAGAGATAAGAAAATCCACTTCATAATACTAAAGGGAGCAATCCAACAAGAAGAAATAACTCTGGTAAACATATATACACCCAATACAGGAGCACCCAAATCATAAAAAAAAAAAAACACTCTTGGAGGGTATCAAGGGAGAGATTGATAGCAATATAATCAGAGTAGGAGACTTTAATATCCCACTATAACCAAATCCTCTAAACAAAAATCAGCAAAAAAAAAAATCAATCATAAATTACTCACTAGACTAGATGGAATCAGTTGATATCATCATAACACATTTCACGCCAAAGTCACAGAATATAAATTCTTCTCAAGTGCACCCATATCATTTTCAAGGAGAGACCATATGTTGGGTCATAGGCAAAGTCTCTTCAAATTCAAGTAGATAGAAATCATATCAAGCATCTCTCAGATCATAGTGGCATAAAACTGGAAATCAACTACAATGAAAACAATCCAAAGAAATCAAACATATGGAGACTAAACAGCATGCTATTAAAAATGACTGAGTAATCAGAAAGATCAAGGAAGAAATAAAAAAACATCATGACAACAAATGACAATGAAAACACAACAATACAAAATCTATGGGGCACAGTAAAAGCAGTCTTGAGAGGGAAGTTCATGGCTCTACAAGCCTACTGCAAAAAAAAAAAAAAAGAAACAATGGTAATAAACTACCTAACCTTACAACTCAGAGAGCTAGAAAAAGAGCAACAAGAAGAGCCCATTCTAATCAGAAGGAAAAAAATAGTAAAGATTGGGGATAAACAAAATTGAGAACAAAGAAACAATTCAAAGATCAACAAAACCAAGAGCTGGTTCTCTGAAATGATAAACTATATCAATGAACCTCTAGCTACATTCACCAAGAAGCAAAGAGAGAGGACTCAAATAAACAAAATCAGAAATGGAAGAGGAGAAATAACAACAGACCCCACCGAAATACAAAGGATTGTTAAAAAATACTATGAAAAACTCTATTCCAACAAACTGGACAACCTGCAGGAAATGGACATATTCCTAGAAACTTATAACCTTCCAAAATTCAGTGAGCAAAAATATAAACATCTCAACAGGCCAATAACTGTGGAAGAAATTCAAGCAGTCATCAAAAAGCTTCCAGATGGTTACACAGGGGAATTTTATGAAATATTCAAGGAAGAATTAAAACCTATCCTCATCATACTATTCCAAAAAATTCAAGAAGGAACACTTCCAAACATCTTCTATGAAGTCAGCATCACCCTAATACCAAAACCAGATACAGTGGTACCTCGAGATACGAGTTTAATTCGTTCCATAACCTTGAGGTATGGGACACTATGAGACACTCGAGTCGCGGTAAACTGGTGGGTCGTGTGTAGCTGGCCGATCCGTGCGATGACTCCTCTCTCAAATGTAGCTCATATTTCAAAGTAAAAATTGCTCGCTTGACAGCTCGTATCTCAAAAATCTCGTATGTTAGGGCACTCGTATCTTGAGGTACCACTGTAAAGACAACACAATGAAAGAGAATTACAGGCCAATATCCCTCATGAACATAGATGTCAAAATCCTCAACAAGATTCTAGCACATTGGATCCACCAGTACATCAGAAAGATCATACACCATGACCAAGTAGAATTTATCTCAGGGATGCAAGGATGGTACAATATCCACAAATCAATAAATGTGATACATCACATAAACAAATTGAGAGATAAAAATCACATAGTCATATCAATTGATGAAGAAAAAGTATTTAACAAAATCCAACACCCTTTCTTGATAAAAACTCTCAACAAGGTGGGAATAGAAGGGTCATACCTCAACATAATAAAAGCATCTCACAGTTTCCCACGCCTCAAGGTTACAGAACGAATTAAACTCGTATCTCAAGGTACCACTGTATAATCTTTTTCAGGGAGGCAAAAACACAGATTACTTACTCAAGAGGCCAAATATATTGAGTTTCAATTACAATCCTTAGGACATTTAAAGGAAACTCCTCTTTATTTCCTTCCAAAATGATTTTCTTTTTTTTTTT
>PVJN01020024.1:0-36187 GCA_004026805.1 Lasiurus borealis
AGTCAATCTGCATTTGTGTGCCTACGTGCCAGGTTATACAATGTAGGACTGTTTGTAATAGCAACATATTTGAAGGAATTCCAAAGTCCAGTATTAGAGGACTACTTAAATGCTGACATGTACACATGATGGAAAACTATCCAGCTCTTTTTATTTTTCTTAATATATTTTATTGATTTTTTACAGAGAGGGAGAGAGATAGAAAGTCAGAAACATCGATGAGAGAGAGACATCGATCAGCCACCTCCTGCACACCCCACCGTAGAGATGTGCCCGCAAGCAAGGTACATGCCCCCAACCAGAATCGAACCTGGGATCCCTCAGTCCACAAGCCGACGCTCCATCCACTGAGCCAAACCGGTCTCGGCCAGCTCCTTTGTTTTTAAATAAGGTGTTTTCTATGTGTTGATATGGAAAAAATCCCCCAAATATGCAATGTAAAAATGAAAGGTTCAGGACAGTGTGCATAATATGCTACCGTTTTTAAAAACATAAAAACAATAAGAATTTGTTCTTTCTTAAATAGGCATAAGAAAATTCTAGCAGGATGGAAAAGACAACTTGGGTGTCCTATTAGGCCGAGAATGAGGCAAATAAGAAACCAGGATGGGGTGCGGTGCCTTGTACAAGGCCAGGTGATTTTGAATCATGTTGATACGCACCTACTCAGAAAGTGCCATCTCAGAGAGTGAAAATCGGCACAGACGTAATTCATTTGACCTCCCTGCTTTCACACCGCTCCACCATCGCCCTCAGGACGTGGGCAGGGCGACCTGGCTAACAGTGGCTGTGTTGGCTTGCACTGTGTAAGAATGGAATCTGGTCCGGACTATTGAGGAGAAAGACAGACTAGGCTGCTGAAAACCAAGCCAGAGAGTTCCCGCTGCAAGAGCAAAAGAAGGTTCACGGCCTCTTTCGGTGTGTGAAATACTAAGCAATTACCTGTCAGAGACAGGCCTGCTCTTAAGAAGGGTATGTCCGAGTCATACGATTCGCTGTCCCCTGCGATCGAGACACTCTCCTCGGAAACAGGAAAACCACGCATTTGGCACGGGCTACTGGGAAAGGCAGGGTCCTGGCACGTTTTGTGCATCAGTGGAGTACGCCTGGCGTGATTACCCCACAAACACGGCCTAATGAAGAGACTGGAGCTTTCTCGCCCGCAGGTCCAGTGCTCAAAACTCCCACCAAGGTCCCCGAGACGCAATGCACTTATTTATCCTCTAAGCCATTTCCTTGAAAATCAATAATATTTCAAATGTAATGAGTTGTAAGACAAGTAAATTAAGAGTTTGGGGTAAGCAATATTGATTAGATTATGCTGTCCGCAGGAACCCATGACTTTCCCTCTGTAATTAAGGGATTCCGTGTAGGGGCCTCGGCGCTCGCCCCTCGTCGCTTTCATGGGGGGAATCAGAGGTCTCCCCGTTCCTGTAATGAAAGCCTTTTCCCATATGCCGGCTGGCAGCCTGCTCCCTGCTAGTGGGGGCGGGCCTGCCCTTTCCTCCGAGGCAGCAGGCTTCAGTGACAAGTGGCTTTCCCCAAGCACTAATCACCCCTTGCTCTAGTCCCGGAGCTTCAGTGAGTCTGAACATCAAAATGAAAAACTGCAACTAAAAAAACAAAAACAAAAATTTGTTGTGGCAGAAATTGCCTTCAGTAAAAGAGCTTCTGCGGAATGATATGCAACTGTGAGAAGCTGCCTTTCAAGTTCGCCTTGCAGTTTGCATTTTCTAGAAGCCGGGGGCTGGCCAAAGTGGATTTCCCGCCAAATTGACTGAATGAAGGAGGAACAAGAGGGCAGAACTGCACACATCTGAGGGCTGGGGGAAAAAAGGAAGGAGGATGGAGGAGGTAGAAGAGGATAAAGGAGGAATAAGTGGTGATGGGAAAAGACTTGACCCGGGGTGGTGAACACCTAATGTAATATGCGGATGATGTATTGTTGAATTGTACGCCTGAAACCGGTAGCGTTTTATTAACCAATGTCACCCCAATACGTTCCATTTAAAAAATTAAAAACATCTACTGTCACAATTCAACATCAAGCGTCTTAGCTCTCAACACGGCATCACCTTGCCTGCATCCATCTTTTCTGCCCTGTCTCGGGGGGAACCTTACTTTTTCAATCTGAGTAATGGCTGCTTTTTAATGAATTAATTTAGTTCGTGTTAAATGGAATTCCTGACCTTGTTGTGGTTCTGGATCTTTGAACGAAAATGCCCCCTGACCGTATTACTCAGGAAGAAAAATTCAGACATCGCATGAGAAATGTAGCCACTTTGCAAAGCCCTGGCTGCTTTAAGTAGAAGGGGGGAAAAAAATTAGAAAAGCAGGCAGTGCTTGCTATCTAGTTCTTGCGACTAAGAACTAGCTTCTGGGACTATGCCTGGGGGCTTGCCAGAAATGCAGGCTCTCAGGCCCCTCCCCCAGATCTACAGACTGAGAACCTGCCATTTAACAAGATCCCCAGGCGAATCTGTGCCCATTCCAGTCTCAGTGCCCCGAGGTTTACAAAGTGGCCCTGCTCTTCCTCACTGTGTGGCCGTGGACAGGTTACCTGGCCGGTGTATTTCAGTGCGCCTGGCAATCCGTAAGCACTGGATAAATGTGAGCTGTTGTTAAAGGCGACACATTTCTTGGAATAGATGAGGAATTCCTGGGCTTTGGACAGAGGGAGATCCTTTGGGGGAAAGAACAACATATGCCTGACATAAACTGACAAAGATTTTACTGGAGCTGAAGATGCAGGAATGGAGGGAAGAAGCCGTGATATCATTGAACACCAATATTTGCCCACTCTGCCTCTGCTTCTTGAGCAAAGAGGTGCAGTGGCAGAATTTAAAAAGAAAAGAAAAATTAAAAAATAAACACAAGATTTGGAATTTCACAATCTTAGATTGAAACCCTGTCCTTACTATCTCCTGGCTGTATAAATCTGAGCAAGTGTCCTAACATGTATATGTATGATGTGAATATTGAAAGTTAACTTTAGAAGTTACAAGAATGAAACAGTCTGCGTGTAATAAGATATGTGTAAGTATTATGTGTGTCCATACTTATTTAAGCTGGTGGAAGAGTGTTTATCTCTAAAGTCAGGAGTTGGGTTAGGTTTATAGTGGATCCTAGCCCTCGTTGCATATTTCAAAGCATGGGGCAGATGGCAAGGGAGGAGAAGGCTTTTTAAAAAGATCTGGGTCCAGCCGAGACTGGTTTGGCTCAGTGGATAGAGTGTCGGCTTTCGGACTGAAAGGTCCCAGGTTCAATTCCAGTTGGGGGCATGTACCTTGCTTGCAGGCACATCTTCACTGTGGGGTGTGCAGGAGGCGGCTGGTCGATGTCTCTCTCTCATCGATGTTTCTGACTTTCTATCTCTCTCCCTTCCTCTCTGTAAAAAATCAATTAAAAAAAAAACACAAAAGATCTAGGTTCAGGTGCAACACCACTAATTAAATCAGAATTTTTAGGAATGGCACTGAAGCCTTAGTATTTTCAAGTGTGCAATCCAATATTGAGTCCCATTGTGTTAGAAGGAAACAAGAGAGCCAAATCATTCTGCCCGAGAAAAAACAAAATCATCAACAACCATCATGTTGGGTGGTAAAATAAGATGAACAGATGATAAATGAAAGAGGTCTGGAGATGGGTGCAAGAGAAGGAAGCCCATGCTAGATAGAGTAAGACATCTGAAACTCCAGCAGCAGAAATGGTTAAGAGTCGTATGAAAGAATAGAGAGATTCCCTCTATTTGATAGTGAATTAGCCCTGACATGCTGAAATCTTCCTGTCAGTTTTCCCAGAGAAAGCAACCACGTATTTAATGTGTGGGCTGTTTGGGAAGTGATGGGAGAAAAAAGACACTCCAGGAGAACGAACCATGGATTCTCAGCTGGGTTGACACTAGGAATGATTTAGAACAAGAATATAAGCAAAGAATAAGGATTCACCAACATCTAGAAATAGAAGACAGAGACATGCCAAGCCATAGGAAAATGGAGAATTCTTTGGGGGAGCATGGAATTCTACGCCATGAGAAATCAGGAGGTGAGTCCATTTTCTCTGAAGCATAAGGAAAAGAGTGAACTCAGCTAATTTCAGGTTACACGTGACACAACTCACCAGGGGCAGATCCTCAGCACACGGCGGTAGCTATAATTAGCCCTGACATGCTGAAATCTCAACACCCTCCACACACTTGCCATGGGAGCCACTGGTACCGGAGCCCCACTAACCAATGTACAGGTTTCAGAGAGGCTATTGTGGCAGTCTGATACTCATCGGGTTTGCAAACCGGCCTTCTGACTTTGAACTTTACCAGCTTTGTTAGCAGCCAATGTGTCTTGGCACATGGATCTTGGCAACCATTTCTGAAATTTGTAAGGAGGAGACATGTATATCTAATATACAGTGGTACTTCGAGATACGAGTTTAATTCGTTCCGTAACCTTGAGGCGTGGGAAACTATGAGACGCTCAAGTTGTGGTAAACTGGTGGGTCGTGTGCAGCCGGCCGATCCTCGCGGTTACTCCTATCTCAAATGTTGCTCGTATTTCAAAGCAAAAATCGCTCGCTCGACAGCTCATATCTCAAAAATCTCATATGTTAGGGCACTCGTATCTCGAGGTACCACTGTACTTCTAGGAAGAACCCTAATTTTCAGAATGATATCTGTGACCCAAGTGTCAAGAGAATTGAGAGGAACATTCCATTCTTCTTTCAGGATCCCACAATGCTATTAGTAGGAGAAACAACAAAAGAGAGCTCAGATGAAATCAAGTGACTGCATCACGTAACATTTAGGAGAGTGCACACATTTTTTTTTAAATAGATGGCCTCTTAAGGGTATGATTGCAGCTTAACACATAGAGTGAGATTATTTACAGAGAACGAACATCATCCAATGTGAGTGTTTCCGGCCCCACAGGAAAACCTTTTAAGCTTTCAAGGCTTAAATGAAGGAAAACTTCTTGAGAACCTCCACTTAAGGATATTAAAAAACCCATTTGTCCCATTAAATATCCTTCTCTTTCCATAAGTGTTGAAGGCTTCTCATTTGTCCTCTCTTCATTGCAACAAGAGGAAAATTACTTGAGAGTTGAGACCTTATTTATCTGGCTGATTCACTCTTACTTCTAGTCTCAGCTCTGGTATTTTATCCTCCCAGCCACTGCTCGACTCCCAGACCGGGGAAAGTTGTGTTACACCTGAATATCTTTAGCAATCTTTTTACCACCTCAGAGCTTCTTAGTTTATGTTGAGGTTACCTTTGTGTGTCTGTCTCTCCTATAAAACTGTATACTGTTCCCACTGTACCCTTAGCCCCTAACTCTGTTCCATGGCACAAGATAGAAAGTCAGTATTTGTTCAACTGTTCAATCAGCAGAAAATGAATGGAAGCGGATTCAACAGAGCCCAGAATCTGCATTGTTGTAAACAGGGACATCTGTGGCTTTCTTTCTCTCCTGAATATGACTGAGGACATTAGTCTATTCTCCCAACTTTGTGGAGAAAGAATCTACAGTGGTATCTCGAGATACGAGTGCCCTAACATACGAGAGTTTTGAGATACGAGCCGTCGAGCGAACGATTTTTGCTTTGAAATACGAGCAACATTTGAGATAGGAGTAATCGCAAGGATCGGCCGGTTGCACACAACCCACCAGTTTACCGTGACTCGAATGTCTCATAGTTTCCCATGCATCAAGGTTACGGAACGAATTAAACTTGTATCTCGAGGTACCACTGCATTTGAAGATTATTCACCTGAAATATGGAGACAAAAATTCTCAAAACCAGCAAGGCTGTACATTTCATAGAGGGACCTTCTCCTTCCTCTTTGGCACTGCAACCCCAGATCCTGGCACAGGGTCCAGTTATGGTAGCCTTCAGCAAGGAGCTTCTTCAGAGACTGCCTCAGTGGTGCTCAATTGCCTGCGGTCATCCCCTCCCCAGGGGATCCCTCATCCCCCAGGGAATGGGCGAGCAAGGGTATAAAGGCAAGGCCAGGTTGGCCAAATCTGGCCCCAAGTCCAACAGGCAGCGTCTTCTCCAGATTCCCCTACCACAGCGGTTCTCAACCTGTGGGTCGCGACCCATTTGGAGGTCAAAAGACCTTTTCACAGGGGTCGCCTAAGACCATCAGAAAATGCAGATATTTACATCAAAATGCCTAACAGTAGCAAAATTTCATGGTTGGGGGTCACCGCCACATGAGGAACTGTATGCAAGGGTCGCGGCCTTAGGAAGGTTGAGAACCACTGCCCTACCAGCTTGTCCTGTGTTGCAGTGTGCCTTCTCCCCTGGTCCAGTCCAGTTCCCTCCCCCTTCACAGATATTGGTCCCTAATAAATACTTAGCTCCTCAAACTGCATCTCAGTGTCTGCCATAGGAGAACCTAACCTGTGAAACCACCAATAATTGTTTAAGTGAATGCGTAAAGAAAAAAAAATGCACACGAGTAAAAGACGTAACAGGAAATACTAGTGTTTCAGCTGTGCGGAATGACTCCCACTGTCAACTCAAGATAGAGTTGGAGCCTTAGGGAATCCCAAAAATGCAGTTCCCACTTCCTGAGCATGTCTCCTGCTAACCGCTGTGCTATCTCACAAAACCCTTTCAATTGGTCCTTTGGGGGGACATTTATTGGCCCCATTTTACAAATAGGGAAAGAAGCTCTCAGGGGTGAAGGAATTTGCTCAAGATCACACAGCTCGCTAGTGCCTTGCGAGGTTCAGATACAAAGCTCTTCTGCCAGGCTCCGAACTGTACCGCTCCACGGCTCATGTCATCCTCCGTGATGGAGAGCAAATGTAGCTGGTAACCCCTCCTCAATATGGCCAAACAGACCGGCTGAAAGCAAACATTTGGCCCGAACATTTCCTTCTATCCAGCTGGCTGCTCCAACAATAAACCATTGCCTTTCTTCCAGCTCATCCCTGTGTAGGCAAACTGACACTCCTTAGAAAATTCCCGTTTTCTTTTTTGCCCTTAGTGACACAGACAATGCTACTTTTCCATGTGAAGAAAACAGTAATAAAAAATACTACTACTCTAGTCATAGCAATAATAATAAAAGTAAAACTCTATCTTTACTACCTTAAAAATCACAAGAAAAAAATTTTTGCATCATTTACCTAAAAGGAGGATGGGATATTGTCTATTGATACTGCGATGACACAGCTTGTCCCAAAAGCAGTTTAAGAGGGACTTAAAATATGCTTCTGAATAAACATAGGGAGAGGGACTTTCAGGTCAGGATAGCTGCTCCCTTCCTTCTGAGGCAAAATTGAAATATCAGTGGAAACTAGACAATTAGCACTTCCTTAGGAATTGCTTCTAATCACTGTTCCTGATCGTTGCTGTAGCCAGGCTCTTTGCTCTGAAATTTCACCGCGCTCTACCACTTGGATTCAGGGCTTGCCATGTGATTCACTGGCCAATGGGATTCAAAAAATGTGATGTGAGTAGAAACTTGAAAACTGCTTGTAAAACCGGGTGCTATCTCACTTTCTCTCCTCTGCCACTGCCATGAGAACATACCCAGGCTGGTTGCTAGACAAGGAGAAACACATGGAACAAAGAAGCCCCAGCTGAGATGCCCCATCCAAGTCCAACCTAGATTAGAGCCCTAAACTAATCCTCTGATGTGTGAGAAATAAGCGTTTATGCCCCAGCCAGTGTTGCCCAGTGGGTAGAGCACTAACATGTGAACTGACGAGTCCCACGTTCCAGTCTGGTCAAGGACATATGCCCAGGTTGCAGGCTCGATCTCCAGTAGGGGGTGTGTAGGAGGCAGCCAATCAATGACTCTTTCTCATCACTGATGTTTCTCTCTTTCCCTCTCCCTTCCTCTCTGAAATCAATAAAAACCTTTTTTAAAAGAAGTGCTCATCTATCCTATATAATAAAAGGCTAATACGCAAATTGGCCAAAGGGTGGAACTGGTCGCTATGACATGCACTGACCACCGGAGGGCAGATGCTCAACACAGGAGCCACCGCTCAGCCAGAAGCCGGGCTCACTGCTGGTGAGTGCAGTGGCGGTGGTGGGAGCTGCTTCTGCCTCCAGAGCAGCGCTCAGGATGTCTGACTGATGGCTTAGGTCCACTCCCCATGGGACATCCCACAAGGGCTCCTGGACTGTGAGAAGGAGCAGGCCAGGCTGAGAGACCCCTACCTGAGTGCACAAATTTTGTGCACCAGGCCTCTAGTATATATATAAAAGCCTGTATGCAATGTGTCCCCTTTGGAGTTCCACCAGGAGACAGGAAATTCAATCGCTCCCTAGGATGTGTGCTGACCACCAGGGGTGGCGCAGAATGAAGAGAGGCCTTGGCTGGCAGCCAGCAGCCATTAGGGACCCTACCCATGAATAAATTTCATGCACTGGGTCTCTAGTTGTCAGAGAGTACTATTTCCCAAATCGTTTGCTATACAGCAAAATTTAACGGGTAGCCTTCATTTGCTTTGAGCTTTGAAACAAAATGGCGAAGATAATCAAGAAAAAAGCGAAACCTCCCCTATGTATTCTCATGTCAGAGACATGGGACTTGTGCTGATCAGAAAATAGCTTTCTTAATAACCACAGATTTTTGCCCCACTCTCAATTAGTATCTCTCTATATCAGTGCTGTTCAACAGAAATATACTGTGTAACAGATACATAATTTTAAAATTTCTAGTAACCACACTTAAAAGGCAAAATGAAACAGATAAAATTGGTTATAAAGGAATATGTTAATATATCCCAAATATCATCATGTCAGCATGTAATCAATATTTTTAAATTATGAGTGTGATATTTTACATTATTTTTGATACTATGTCTTTGAAATATGGTGTTACAGCATATTTTAATTTGGACTAGACATATATCAAGTGCACAACAGCCACAGGCAGCTAGTGCTACTGTATTGGACAATACAACTCTGCATCTATTAGAGATGGTAACTCCACTGGCCCAAAGTGAATATGAACAGGAAGCAGACCACTGCATCCATTCTAGGATGTTAGGCAGCCATCAGAAAAGAGTAAAACGAGAGGAAATGAATACAGTAGTTTTTCATATTCAGCTTCTGACATAAGAATGACACACTGCTACAGATTACTCGGAAATACTTTCTTTTATCATGTTCAGAAAAGAAAAAAGAGCAGATAATTCAGGAAAATTTCCTCAGGTAAGCCTCTGCAAGACACTAGAATGTGGTTCAGAGTGGTGGTTATCCATTCATTCTTCAACCTGAGACAACTTGAGATAAGGAGGATTGAATCATCACACAACACAGATGGAAAATAATGGGATGAGGAAAAACCCAGGTGCCCATTTGTTTGAAAATTACAGGAATACACAAACACCCACAATTTTAAAGTTCTACATCACTAGAAAAGAAACATGTTTCCCAGGCAATGAAAAGCAATAACAAATATTCTAAAAAGTTATTAGAAATAATTCAATGTAATTTAAGAAGTTATGGAACCTATCAAAGAGAAGTTGGATTTTGTCATCAGATAAAAAAAAATGGAGCTGACTGAAAAGAGCAGAGAATTCTAGAAAATCAAAAATGCAATGAAAGATTAAAAAGATAGAAAAAAGAAATTGACAAATAAGATAACTGGTGATACCAAGAGAAAAATCACAACAATTTAACCAGAATCAAAAGCAAAACCCTAACAGTAAAAGACAATGAAGCAAACCTACAGAGTTTTGGAGGAAAGGGTATGATCTAATAATTCTCTACCAAAGAGTTGTCAACAGAAACATATTTTTGGGCTGTAAAATGTACCCGTTACCTGTTGCCACAATAATGTTGCAAAACAACCGTAAACTTTAGTGAGATGCAACAATAAACATTTATTTTTGTTTCCAATATTCTTGGTTGTACATGGGATCAGCCAAGCTGAGCTAAACGACCTCATGTCTGCAGACTTGACTGGAGTAGGTACACTTGACTGATCTCCATGTGTCTCATTCTCTATCATGCAACCTTGTTCTCATGGTGGTGGTAGCAGGAGAGAAGGCAGACACATGCACTTTCCACCCTCTGCTGGCATCAAGTTTACTACTATGCTATTGGTCCAAAGCAAGTCACATGACCAGGCCAGGAGTCCAAGTGGGAGGGGACTACAAAGTTACTTAGCAAAATAAGTGGATACAAGAAAGCCAGTTATTGGAGCCATTGATGCCATCACTCTACTTTTCAACACCCTCCAGCCATAGGCCACCATTAATATTCCTAAACAAGTGGGTTTTATTATTCATTTCAGTGAGGCTGAACCGTGGAAAACCCAAGCCTGGGATGCCTTGAGGTACCTCTGTAAGAGGGTATTGGAAAGGACTTATGAGAGGATTCAGGCTGAAGTGATTTTTGTGTGCGGGGCTTAGCTCTGGATTGATGCTCTCAGGAAAGAGAGATGTTTGGTCTTCTTTGTGGCTTGCACAATGGTCATGTTTGGTTTGTGTTCAGAAATGATCATGAAATGGTCTTGTCGTGATCCATCACAGTCACAGAGCGGTCTGCTCTGATAGTGACATTCTGCAACATGGTTTGTGTCCAACAGGACATTGGCACACGTGCTGTGATGCTGGCTCTTTTTCTTCTTTTCACATCACACACACCACCAGTTACTACGGAATTCTGCTGAATGCCTTTCATCAGTCAATCCCAGAGGTAATTCAAAATAAGTAACTTGATTTCAAAAAAGAGAGAAAAATCTTTGGTATAAAAGTACCAACCGTAAATATTGAACCCCATTAAACACAGAGCTGTCTCTAAATAAATGTTATAAATATGCTTACAAAATACCACAGGCAATCATCAAATGAGGCATATAAGCTATAAGAATGTATTAATAATAAGGATTTAGGCATAAAAGCTCAAATTATATTAGTAAAGTCAAGAAGTAAAATATAGATGGTAGGAGGAAGCTAAAGTATATAATCTTTCTCATATTCGTGAAGGGCAAGTCAAAACACAATGGTTCCTTTTTTTCCCTTTGATGTTTGAAGAAACAGAGGTTCCAACTGTTTTTTAAAAAACTTAATGAAGCCCAGCCAGTGTGGTCGAGCACCGACTGAGGAACCAGGAGGTCACAGTCTAATTCCCAGTCAGGGCACGTACCTGGGATACAAGCTCCATCCCCAGAAGGGGTCATGTAGGAGGCAGCCAATCAAGGATTCTCTCTCATCATTCATGTTTCTAACTCTCTCCCTCTCCCTTTCTCTCTCTATCAATAAAAACACATTAAAAAAAAAAAACTGAATGTAAACTACTTGTAATGTTAAAAAGTAAATAACTAAAACCAAAGATGTTCATTATCCTGGCCTCTTTCCACATCCCTGCCCCTCCCTGCCTTAGGCCTCCCCCATCCTCTCAGCCTTCCTCAAGAGTGCACGCAGTCTGCTCACCGGCCCTTCTTCCTCTAATATTTCTTTGCAGAGTGGAGGCCGCACCTATGCAAGTGCAAGTGCAGTTGGTGGGGTGGGGCTCTCCATACGCTGCTGATTACCGGTTGGCAACCAGCACAAAATTGGGAGAAGCGTTGGAAACGCTTAGCAATTTGGCAGAGGTGTTTTAGATAGGCTGAAACCACTCATTAAAAAATGGGTGCTTGCATTTTGCATATTTTTTATTATATGTTTCAAGTAATCCACTTTTATTACACGTTCTAAAAATACCCACGTGTAATGATACATTAGGAACAGAGGTGGTTTGAGAAGCGCTGGGTAGACCACCATCAGGAGGAGCTGTCTGGGCCGCAAGTCGGAATCTGCCACTTCTCTGCCTGCAAGCATTCAGCTTGGCTCCGACAATGGTTCTTACCTTTGTCCTGCCTCCACGTTATTCCTGTTGGAGCACTGCCTACCAGTTATGCCTGCTGCGATGCAGGGGTTCTCAAAAGAGTTAGGGAGGGAGGTCATATCTACTACAGGGAGAGAGAAGGGATAGAAATCTCAGGCCTGGCAGGCAGGGGCGGGGAATGTGCACCGAGAAACAAAAGCCCTGAAAATTCAGATACAGTGGTACCTCAGGATATGAGTGCCCTAACATACGAGATTTTTGAGATACGAGCCTTCGAGCGAGCGATTTTTGCTTTGAAATACGAGCAACAGTTGAGATAGAAGTAATCTCGTGGATCGGCCAGCTGCACACAACCCACCAGTTTACCTCGACTAGAGTGTCTCATAGTTTCCCATGCCTCAAGGTTACGGAAGGAATTAAACTCGTATCTCGAGGTACCACTGTACATCCTGAGGAGTGCTGCCCTTCCCCCTCTCCTTTGAGACTCCCAGGGCCCAAGGATGATGTCGGTGCTCCTTAGCTGTGCCTACAGTGCCCATCTTCACCACCTCACCCCCTATCCTCAGGCCTCCCCAGCAGGCCCTCCCCCACAGCACCCTGTACTCCAGGCACTCACAGACTGCTCCTGACACAGCCTGCACCTACCTACATGCCCCTCTATTTGCTCTTCATTAGCTCCCCTACCTCTTCCCTCCACCCACCCGATCGCCTCGCCCGCTACTCTGTGAGGCCCCAACTCCAGTGTCACACCTTCCCTGTTCCCATCATTCTCCCCAAGGGTCCTTTTGAAAAAGAAATTCTAACTCTGACCTTGATACTTTTATCTTAAGGTTTTCCCCACAACAACATTTTGGACTCATGCACAGATTTGCCTACAAAATTATTAAATTGACCATCAGTGTGGTGGGGGGACATGGGTAGAGGAAGGAGAGAGTTTAGGGAGATAATGGGAAAAAATTATTAAATTGGGAGTAAAGTGAGATCAGTTAAATAAGTTCTATACATACCGTCGAATAATATATAGCTATTTAAATGATAAAGAACACTAAATAACACGAAAAAGTGTTTACAGTATACTGCTAAGTAAATAAGTAGATTATAAAACAGAATATATGTACACTTATAGGGGATGATCTTGTTATTAAAATGCAGCAATAGATGCAAGCCTAACATGTATTCAGGCAGAAATAAAGGTGTAGGCATAGGCAAAAGCACAGGCAGAAATGTAAGCACAGATACAACACAAATTTAGCGTTAGACCAAATGTCAAAAAGTGTTATTTCCGTGCTGTGGGATTACAGGCCATTTTTATGTGTTCCTACCCATATTTTTTTAGCGGAAATATTATTTTTTTCAATAAGGAAGGTATGTTAAAGAAAGAATTCATTATTGCCCAGAAGCGTTGCCATGGAGCTCTGCACCGTCTTCCGGGACAGCACTCCCCTCTCACCTTGCTTGTTTACTTGGCCGTCTCCCCACCGGATCACGGTCCTGGGCGGCAGGACCACCCTACGCTCAAGGCAAACAGCACTCCACACCGAGCAGTCAGTGACTATCACGCGCTGAATTACCAAAACACAGATACTGCACACACGGGCATCTGTGCTGTTTCCCAGGAAACCGAGAATGAAATTGATCCTCAAGACCGGGTTGTGGCGGGACCCGGGAGACTGAGACTTCCGGACTGGTGTGTCCGGATGGAGTGTGAGCTGAGCCTGGTCCAGGGACAGGTGAACGAACCCCGCCGGAAGTGCTCCTTCCTTCGGCCTGATGGGCACTTGGCGGGACGGTCCCCCCCCACCCCCAGCTCTGTTGGCGCAGCACAGGCTGCGCTGATTTATCCAGTCGGTATTGATTCTTTCCGGGCAATTCAGAGCGAAGAGTTTTTCATGGAACTGCCTGGGAAACGGAGCAAGTCCCCAGGATGGGCATATTAGCAGCAATGATTTTTCACTTAGCTGCTGTGTGTTCGTGTCTCGGTGTAATAATAATGCTCCCCGAAACGTGTGCGCCGGCTCTCCCCGGAGGAGGACTCGATTCTTTCACACATATTGAGCTCCATTTCCCCATTTCTCAAGTTTCCCTCCAAGAGTGTGGGTACTTCAAAAGACACATGAGTTCTGTAAACCGTCTAGACTTTTATTTACTGACAGACGGCTACCGCTGAAGGAATCAGGGCGGCATAACACCAGCTGACTGGTTTTGGCTTCCGGAAAGCACACAGCCTCCCCAAGACTTTCATTCATCTTTGTAAATCATGTGAAAGAGCGAAAGGCAGGGAGCTACCAACGGGGGCTTTGGCATTTAACCTTAGCTGGCTTTAAGTCCCACCCTGTTTCTTTTCAGCCATGTCTATCAGCCAGGGTTCAATCAAGGATGAAGAACCACCCTGGCTATTGGCATTACGGAAGAAGGTACAGTGGTACCTCGAGATACGAGTTTAATTCGTTCCGTAACCTTGAGGCGTGGGAAACTATGAGATGCTCGAGTTGCTCGGTAAACTGGTGGGTCGTGTGCAGCCGGCTGGTCCTCGCGATGACTCCTATCTCAAATGTTGCTCGCATTTCAAAGCAAAAATCGCTTGCTCGACGGCTCGTATCTCAAAAATCTCGTATGTTAGGGCACTCGTATCTCGAGGTACCACTGTACTAAGATAGTAGGACCTTACACAATTGTGGGAAGAACTGGAGAAGTAAGGATCGGAGAGCAGGAGTTGGAGGATCAGAGAAAAGCCACTAACCAGCCCTTTGTGGGGACCAGGTGGAGTCTGAGGGAGAATCAGGAAGCTCGCCAGTTCCAACTGCTGGTGTGGGGCCACAAAGCAGTGTCAGTGAAGGCTGTTTCCCCTCTGGTCGTGGGCCTGGGGCTGCTATTGTTCAGTTAACCTGGTAGTTAGGAGGGAAAACTGATCGTGGAGGAGGGAGTAGTGAGAGAAAGCTTGAATCTGCTGGTAGGATCTTGGCATCCATTGTTGACTGCTTCTTACCACATCTTTGAAGAATAAAGCTGCTGTTTTACTCCCACCTTGAGAACCCCAAGCAAATCTCTCTTTCGGTCAACTCTGGACCGGGCCCATGAAAAGAAAGGGGAGTCCAAGAACATGATTCCAGTGTTGCCGAGTTGACACCATACAGAACCACCAGAGATGTGAGAGAGACAGAGACCAAAATCAAGCTTCTCTAGAATGTAGTATTTTGAAGGAGCCAACAAAAACGACTAGGCTAGGAGGCCCCCTCTTGCTACCTGCCAGTTCTGTGACCTTGGCCAAAGTCAGGGCCCCTGCTGTGTCAGCTCTCCCATCCAGGAAAGAAGGAAATGTCTCCTGCTTCTCCTGCTCTCCGGGGAGGCCTGGGAGACGCCCCAGGAAGGGACTTTGTGAGATAAGAGGACTCTTTGAGAGAAAAGCATTCTCATGATACCGAGCAAACTTCACCTTTGTTATGGCGCTTCATCTGCACAATGAGAAACGCTGCTGGGTGTAGAGCTGGGATTTTAAGGTCATTTCTCCCTCCCGGTATCGGGCACCGATCAGCAAATAGGTTTATGAAGAGGGACCGCTCGCCTGCTACTGTTCATAATTTCCCAGGCAGGATCGGCAGCCAAAAGTGACAGCAAAGCCTCCCAGGAGAACTGCTGAGTATGCCAAGGAGTGCAATGCACCTCAGAGTTTACGTATTAAACCATTATGCTGACTACTGTCACCATCTCCATTTACACAGCAGTTAAATGTGAAGATCTTCTCCAGTATCCTTCAGGCTGTAAACCCTGAACGGCCCTCCTCTCTCCTTCCTTCCCCCCTCAGCCAACCACGTAAGCCACAGGTAACATGTTCTGCCGTATCAGGAGTCATGGAAACTTAACAGGGAAGCGATCATTCTAATCCCTGCATTTTTAAAATGCGGACAGAGATGTGAAAACCTGAATCAAGGTCTCGGGCAGGTTAAAAGCAAGGATAACAGTCAGCCCTAGGATTCCTCATCCAACCCGTCTCCCTCCTGTTATTGAACTAGGTCCACCCCTTCATGCTGACAACGTAAGTCACTGTGAGAAACTCAGGGCTTAACTGAAGACCAAGTCTTCAAAATACACCTGGGCGATCCCAGGGAAAGGCTGCAGTCCGGGGATTTATTATTTAGTTACAGCATCCTGTTGACCAGCAAAATCCATCATAATTGCATTTTCTTCAGCCTCCCCCTTTCCCTTGAGTCAAGGTGAGCATACAGTTCTTTTCTCATGAAATATGCGCTTGGGCAGGAAGATTCCAATTACAGTATATCCTCTGATGAAGTGTTACATATTGGAGAAAGATTTACATAAACAGGGAAGAATACGGGCCCTCTGTGAATTCAAACTTTCGTTTTCCCAGGTGCCCTCTCCCAAGAGAGTGGGGATTTTTACCCCTATCTGGGCTCAACCTCCTGGGAGTCTTTCTTTTAACATTTGTCATACGGTCAGTTGGGCCTAGCCTTTCACCCTGAAACCTATAAGCCTGTCATCATGCCTCAAGGCCAATAAAAACAGTATGTCTTTTCTTGCTTTAGTTACAAATACAGAAGCTTCTTTTCCTGATTCTTTTCTTGTTCTTCTTGACTTGTCAATTTACCCCGTGTTCCCCTACCTCCTCCCTAACCACTGGACTACTAGAGCTTTATGCCCAGCACTGGCTAAGATTCGCTTCAAATATATTTTATTCAAGTGGCCAGGAAACAGTGATGGTTTGCCATGCTGGGCACTGGGCTAGTGGATACTCAAGGGCAAGTAGAACAAATGTGGTCTCCATCCTTTGGGACTACTTAACACTGGTGAAGGGAGCTAACCTCTTTGTGCCTCAGTTACTTCAGCTCTAACGCAGGGGTAGGTAACAAGTGTACCAATCTCACCCATTCACTATGAAGATCAAATGGGTTAACCTGATCTGAAAGAAGTCTCTTACTAGAGGGTCCAGCACAGAGAAAGCATCTAATACATGTTAGCTTTTATTGTTATTGTTACGATTGCTGCCTAGAACAGACATTTCTCAAATAATCACAAAAGCAAATGCAACACTCCAAGTGGATCTGTTAAAGGGGCATATACTGTGCTAGGAGGGTGTCTGATGGGGAAATTCCATCTGATCGCGTAGCTCAGAGAAGACGCTCTCGAGGAAGTGACCTTTGAACTAAAATCTGATGAAGAGTAGAAGCAGTAAGTACAGAAGGGAGAGGAAAGGCTTCTAGAAAAGAAATAGTCTGTGCAAAAAGTCTTGAGGCAGGAAAGTACAAGATGATTTCAAAGGACTCCAAGAAGACATGTGAGGCTACTTGAGAGAGGATCCGGTGCAAACTGAGACTGGTGCAAGTCTGTCAGGTGGATCTGAGCAGGCAGAGTGTCCTGCAGCATTTTAAGAAGTTTTCTTTATCCCAATGACATTAGGAAGCACTGCAAGACTAAGAAGCAGAGGTGACATGCTCAGATCTGCATGTTGGAAAAAAAGAACAAACGCTGTCCATTCCTAATCTCTTCCAGTATTGATCTTAGAAGTCCTCCTCAGCTACTACTTCCCAAGGCCATCAAATATGATTGTGCAGGTTTGGCACTGCCCAATTTTGGACAGAGAAGGGAGGACACCACTCATGTAGACCTAGAATTGTGCAGTGTCCACTGTGCCCATCCGCATGCATTGACTTTCCATTTTCTCCCTTGGATTGCATTTCTTCCCAGAGCTCCACATAATACTCTAACTCCCCAAAGCCTATACTTTTGAGGATTCCTATGTCTTGCACTGCTGACACTTTGGTCTTTGTCTCTAGCAAAGACACATACAACATATGCTGCAGTTTTTTGTATACATGGTACGCATCTGCAATTCTGGTTCATAACGGTTAGGAAGGCCATAACTTTCCGTAAGCACAATAAAAGGCCACTTAATGGCACTCCAAACGTGGTCAATTCAACACATGAATAATTAAATAAATGACTCGATAAACTCCTATAGAGAGGAACTCCCCGCTCTGGAGAGGCTGTGAATAACTCTAGTTGAGCCCAGATCTCATCAGATCTTATAGTCATCAGGACCCTGGCTGGAAACACTATCTACCCACCAGCACTTGGTTCTAGTAGTTTCCATGCAGGGGCTACTTAGAGAGGTGTAGGCAGGCTTCTGGAGCCCACAAAGATGTGTGGCACCCAGAGACCAGCGACAGTGGGAGGACATTACATGCATCTCACACTCAGAACTTCTATACGCCATGAAAAACATTGGCTTCCACCTAGTTTTCCTGCTCGCCTCCTCAATTCTCCTCCTCCCTCCCAAGTGCTAGCATCTGGATCTCTTTTCACAAGGGAAACATTCACTGATGTTCTATCTTTTCATCCTCCAGGGTTAATTCTCAGATCTGAGTGCTCCAGGTACAAACTAAACTTATTTCAAGCTGTGCCTTCTTGGAGACTCAGAAGAAGAGTTTCTCTTATCTCAAGTGCCTAGTTCTCCCAAATCAAAATCAACATGGTTTTCAGGCTATTGTTACTACCATAGACTCTCAAAATCCTTAAATGTCAAAAATAACAATGATGTCTTTGTCGCATGCTGTATTCACTTGCCTCTGAAAGCAAAGAATGCTATTGATTTGAATGAGGAGAGAGAGAGGAAGGATAACTAAAAATAGCTGGAGATTCCAGGAAGTGAAAATATATCCATTTATAAAATACCATCCTGCTACATTTGTAAACCTGAAAGGTACTGCTGAATAAGGAAGCGTGAGGACCTATGCGACTCCATATTGACCTCCCTTTACAGTGAGCTTGATTCATAGCCTTTCATCTATCTATCTTTTATAAGAAGTGCAAAACAAATATAATGCTTTTACATTTTCTTAATTATAATCCCCTCCCTAGTCATGCTTCTGAAACAGGCATAGTCAACCATCACACCTTGGCTGAATGAGAATGTTCTGAGAACTTCTCAGCAAAATGTTTCACAAGTAGTCTCTTGAAATACTTTTAGAGTGGGCTGACTCCTCGAAGATGTTTAGGTTTTCCTGATTTATTTCAAGAATAGTAACTTTTTCCTAGTATGCTGAGAGTGGGTGATGCAGAGGGCCTCAAAGTTAGCCAGAGAAATTAAGGACAACTCACCTGAGTAGCCCTCCGACATGGGATGTGATCAGCACTTGTAGATTCCAGTCTTTCATGAAAGCAAACCAGTCCTGTGTACTGGATCTAGATAACAAGGAAAAAAGAACTGAAATCGCTCACCGCCATCCATCCGTAATTCCAAGGGAAGAGAGTCTCACAGTTTGGATTAGAGACAGTGGGCCTTGGAGACAAAGTTAATGAAGATCCCTGGGCTCCAGACTCAATGACCATGGTGTTAGCCCACTGAAGAGGTTACCCCAGCAATTCACAGTTCGCAAAAGCTCTCCACTTGTCCGCCCGCCCCACAAAGGTTGTTATATCAGAGTGAGAAACTCAGTTCTCATTGACTAATTAGCTCTCAAGCCCTACTCCTTAGAAGTAAATGCTTAATTATTATTGGCTCAACTGCTTTATCTCACTCGGTGAGGCAAAGTTTAATAACTCCAGGAATTAAAGCCATATTAAATTCTCTCTTTCATGTCTGCTGGGCTTTTGTGTGTTTAGAGGAACATGTATTAGTGTTTGTATTGTGTCTAATGTCCAATTTATTAGATTCGTATTTCTAATAAAGGACACTTTGAAATCCTTTTTTCTTAAGCATTTAATCATTGATTACAAGTTTGATTAATTCAATTCCCTTATACAATTTAAATTGCAATTATAAATTTAGCATGGTTGATTCTTCTGAAAGATTTCAATGCCTTAAGAAACTAATGGAAGTACAATGATTTCAAAACTATGTGAACTCGTTCACAAAAAATGGCTCTAAATATGCTAAAATCATGGGGTGTTTGTTTTTTTTTTTTTCTGAATGCTTATTCTTTTCAGGGTATTCAATTTCCATGGCTTCCGGGGGTTTCAATGACCTACCATACACCATTTTTTTATATTTTCTAAAGTTTTAGTAATTTTACTAGACCCATTAAAAAATGAACACCGGCTCAGAAAAGCTTAGAAGGCTGGTAGGTTAGTAGACTGATGACCTGTTGACATTTGGCCAGAACATAGGATTTAGTGTGGCAGTCCTCTGACAACTAGGCTAAGTACAGCTTTGTCATAAGGTTTTACTTAGGCAATTATGGAAAACTTAACATCTATCTCCTTCATTTCTGACACTAGGTGTTTTTTATTCCTATTGTCCTGTCATTAAGAAATATTGACCTGTTTTCTTGGCAATATTAAATATATATAGGCATGTTTTCAATCTTTAAAAAATATGATTCATACATGACTTCAAAATAATAATTTACACATTATCATATTGTTATATACCACCTGTCTTATAACATGTAGTTTTTTTCAACCATTAAGACTTTCACCTACATGGACAAAAACATTTTTGTGATCAAGTCAATAGTAATTCATTCAAGGTGGCTTTCCCTATAGCATTGTGATGGATCACACAATGCCAGTATTTGCTCTCCTTTCCTGATCCTTCAAGGGAAGATCATCATAACCAGACTTCAAGAACTTTCAGGAAACTCTATTGATAATATTTCCACAGACAAATACTAGCAAAATCCAGGTCTTTTTGGTTGTCAGAGAGCTTCTTGGTTATAGAACTATCCAGTTTAAAATATAATAGTAGCTTTGATCCTTAGAGTAAATAACAGAACATTAGGTGCTAATCTAAAAGAATACAAAAAAAAAAAAAAACACAATAAAAATCCTCTCAGACAAGATTTGTGAAGGCAATTTTGGATGTTTCTTTAAGAAAATAGCATGTACTAAGTAGTTCCTACCATTCAGATTCCATTAAGAGAAATACGGTATTTCCCTGTCTTCTGAAAGACAGATCTTAATTGAAGAATAAGAACTTGAAAGCCTTAGTTTATGATGCAATAATCTTTTAAGCCAAACCAGTAAACACAATTTTCACCTGAAATAAATTTGCCTTTGTCAAAGTGCACAAACACATTCACATATGCACACATTCTTCCCCATGTCTCAAACACACATACACAAATATAGTCCACCTCTTTCCCATTCTTTAAAGTTTTTGATTCAAACATTCTATAGAACATCGTGTATTTTAATCTTCCACAATTTAAAGGCAAAGAACCCAGTTGGGTTCCAATTCACTATTGAAAACTTATTTCAAGCTAGTTTACTTGGTAACAAAGCCACTGTTACAGTCTGGAACTCTCTCCTGATAAAATGAATGAGACAAAATAAGCCCCTGATGGGCATCAGGTTTGTTCGTTTGGACAGCGGGTTGCAAATTGAAGTATAAAGTCTGTGTTCCTTTACTTCCCTTAGATTTTCATTTTTCCATCAGAAAACTGAAATCTCTATCAGCTACATCTTCACTGTATTAGATGGACAAAACAACAACTGCCGAGGAAGATTATCAGGCAACCTACAGCAGATAAACATGAATTCACTATTCATTCACAACTTGAGGACCTCTAAGATGACTTTTAAAAAGTATAGCTACAAAAGTGTAAAATCTATTAAGGGCAGGAAACAAAGTTAAGCTACTCTTTGTCAGTTATATGTCACGCCAGTATGTACTCAGCAATGACTGTTTATACAGAAAACAAACCCCAATTCAATGTGTGTTTTAGATATCAGATAATTAGGCTGAGAGGAACAGACACATTTTAGAAGGTTGTCAACTCTAACTAGAAAGGGGAATGAAACCATTTGTAAAGTAATTATGTGCCATGAGGATGATGTCAAACAGATAGATGATAGGTAGATAGGTTATGTAGAGATAGATGATAGATGATGATAGATAGATAGGTAGATAGATAGATAGATAGATAGATAGATAGATAGGTTATGTAAAGATAGATAGATAGATAGATAGATAGATAGATAGATGAAAAAAAGAAAACATCATTGAATTCTAATAACATCTTCATGAAGTAAGTGTTAGTATCCAGACTTTAAAGATGGGAAAACTGAGAGTAAGAGACTCGGCTCAGGCCTTGAAATCAAACCAACATCAGTCTGACTCTAAAGCCGTGATCCTCTTACTACATGAAAGAGTGCACAGTGGAGTGCTCAGTCTGAGAACTCAGGATGAGAAGAAAGTATCCTGAAAAAGATGTGTGTACACTGAAACGGAGCTAAACACATGGCACAGGCACGGAGCCTGTGCTAACAAGAGAATCCTTCCAAATGAGAATAAGATTGGCAAACATCACCTCGCTTTATTTACATAATTGAATTTTGGATATTACATTTAATCAAAATGAACAGAGAGAGTAAAATAATAGGTTTCCTATGGAACTGATGACAGACTTTTACTTGTAGAGATAATATAATTGAATATAAATTGGACTAGTTCATAATTTTAATTGAATAGGTGCCATAAAAGCTCTAAAAAACCGAGTGTGAAAGTAACATTTATGGGAAAAGACACTTTTAGTTTTAGATTTTTAGTCACTGTTATCATGTATCTACACCAACATTTCCCACATTATACTCCACGGGCCATTACTCTTGGGTTGGGTTTTTTTATATATATTGCCCCATTGATACCCACTGCCTCCTGGGCACAGCTGTGTCTGCAAAATCTTAGGGAGGATCGGGTCTGGGGAAATCTGTGCCCTGCCAACCATCTAGGCCAGGCTCAATCCTTATTACAACTACTTTTAATAACAATAACTATTAATAATTAATAGTTATTAATAATAAGCCTGGTTGTTAATCACTGCAGATCCTGGCTGTCTTCCCATCCCTGCTGGCACTGCTGGGGGGCAGGTAGGATACAGACTTGAAGATGCTTAGTGACATGCCACAGAGGCACACACCGTTCCCAGATAAAGTATTCCTTCTCCCACCCCAGATATAGATCCCTACACAGCCACATACACAGACAATTCCACAAAGACAGATCCTGCCCAGATGAATACACACACAGCCAGACACACAGACTGAGGACAGGCATGCACACACCGACCAGCAGTGCAGACACTCACAGGCACTGTCTAATGCACAGTTGTACCCAAACTCGGGGAGCCCCTCCACGCAGGAATCAGAGGACTCCCCAATCTTCAGCATGCTATAGGTTCCAGCATTGGAGATGGCACACATATGCAAGTCTGAGGCTCTGTTCCCCCTGACACACACATTCAAGATGGGGGAGACTTCTCTTATAGCCCTGGGGGCAATTCCACTCAGTACATGGTAGGGAGGGGTAGGGGTAAGGCATCAGCACCAGTTTCTACTCTTGTACCCTCTCTAGTCACAACTCAGACCAGCATAGTCAGGACACTGCAGATACCCACGATTCAGAAGCACTGAATCGTTCTTCATTCAATTCTTTCATTCCTAAGACAGAACCCAACTCTTTAACAAACATACAGGTCACAGATGTGCTTTTCCAGAACCCAGAGATTGGCCTCTGCCCAGAACAGCTTGGCTCTGACTGACCATTATTAGTTTAAAACAAAAACTGTCCAGGATTCAAATCATGTGGAGAGGCACTGATTTAATAACACAGGGAATTTATTTTTTTTAATGTATATATACGTGTGTGTGTGTGTATTACATATATATATATATATATATATATATATATATATATATATAATTCATTTCAGAGAGGAAGGGAGAGGGAGAGATAGAAACATCAATGATAAGAGAGAATCAGTGATTGATCACCTCCTGAGTGCACCCCACCAAAGATTGAGCCCGCAACCCAGGCACCAAACCTGGGACTCCTCAGTTCACAGGCCAACGCTCTAGTCACTGAGCCAAACCAGCTAAGGCAACACAGGGAAATTTCTTTACTGCATGATGGCAAACATAACTCTCTAGGAAGACAAAGGATTCTGGAATGCCCAAACTTCCCTATCCATGGGATGCTGGTTTCATAGAGGATATGTCCCATAAGGAAATTTTGGGCTGTTGTTAGCTAAGAAAAAAGCTTGACAGGAGGTAAGAATATACATGTTAACGATATACATGCATTGCTCAACAACCTTCGCAAGTTGTCACTTCTTTATTTGTTCACCTTTGAGCCTGAGCAAAACTGAGTAGTCCTCAAGAGCTAGTAATATGAAATTCTCATTCTCTCATACTCAACTACTTTAATCTTCAATAGACTTAAAGAATCCAAACTCGGGATGATTGACCTTATCATTGCATTTGGCTTAATGTTTATTATACTATCTATATATGTAAAAGCCTAACTGACCGGATGACTGGGTGGTAGCTATGACAAACACTGACCACCACACTGGTGGTCAGTGTGCACTCAGGGCAGGAGCGCCAGCTCAGCTGACAGACAGGCACCAAATGCCAGGCTGACAGCTGGCGGGCACAGCTGCAGAGGCATGAGCTTCTCCCGTGGACACTCCCCCTGTGCGCCCAATAGGCAGTGGTGGCAGGCGGGGTGAGCCAGAAGCCCCGAGCCAGGCTCCCAGCTGGTGAGCGAGCGCAGCAGTGCCAATGACAGGAGCCACTCCTGCCTCTACAGCAGTGTAAGGGTGTCTGACTGCCGGACATCCGCTGAGGCTCCTGGACTGCGAGAGGGCGCAGGCCAGGCTGAGGGACACCACCCCCCAACCAGTACATGAATTTTGTGCACCAGGCCTCTAGTTTATGATAAATGGAAGAGTAAAGTGAGCAGCCCCATCCTTGTCTGGAGACCATAAGAAGGGACAGGACTTGAGAAAGTATTCATTTTCTAAAAGAATAAACATATCAAAGTCATTAACTTCAGCCTGTGTACACATCCCAAGCAGAATCCAGAGCCCAAATATTTAGCAAAGTCCTCAATGGACATGCCATGTCCCTAGACATTGTGGATTCAATAGCCCACACCCTCAAAAGTTCACCGTATGATGGAAGACATAGGAAAATCTCCCTTTCCCAGAGAACACGGGTTGAGTCTAATTTGCAGTATTTTAGAGCCAAATAGAATTGGATTTTTTTTTCTTGTTGATTGACATATTTTACTGACACAGAAATAAGCACAAATGTAAAGTATAAAGCTCAATAAATTTTTACATATGTTAACACATGTGTAATTAGCACTTAAATTAAGATGGATTATTTCCAGCCCTCCAGAAGGTTCCCTCATAACCCTCTCAATCAACAATATTCCCAAAAGTAACCACTGGTCTTATTTCTACCATTATAGATCATCACTTCTCATGGCACACATGAACTAATTACTGAAATTCTGCAGCACACCAAAAATATATATATATATGTGTATATATATATATGTATGTATATGTATATGTATGTATATGTATATGTATATTTTGTCGATCTGATAAAAAAAAATAGGTATAATTCTGATTCATTCATACCAGAAGACTATTGTTGTGTTGGCTACTGTCATTTTTTTATCTGTCAACCTAAGGAAAAAGAGGTCAGTGTCCCTGACTAAATAGTAAGGTACTGCATGTTTTAAAAATTCTTGTGGCACACTGATTGAAAATTGCTGTTATAGATTAATTTTATTTATTCTTGAACTCATATAATGGAATCACAATAAATGTGCTTTTGAATCTTGCTTAATTTCCTCAGCATTATATTTGTTGAGAGTCATCTGTATTATTGCATATAGAAGTAGTTTGTTTGTTTTTTCTGTACCAAAAATTTTATCCATTACACTGTTAATAAACACGTTTCCCATTTAGAGCTATTACAATAAAGATGATAAGAACAGCCTTGTACACGTCTTTGAGTGGAATTGCCGTGGACCACAGAATAGGCATATTTTTAGCTTTCATATACTCCAAGCAAAAGTCCAAGAATATTTGGACAGAGTTATTTTACTGACATGCACTGCTAGCAATATATGTGTGTTCCCACTGCTCTACATCTTCACCCACATCTGATTATAATCAATTCTTTTAACTGAATGCATTTTAGCAGGTATGTACTGGTATCTCCTTGTGGCTTAAATTTGCATTTCCCTGTAGACTAATGATAAGCTCCTTTTTATAAGCTTATTGGATATTTGGATTTACATTTTTGTGAAGTGCTTCAAAATGTCTTTTGAAACAAGTTAAATGCAGCTTGTGACAAGCCAACTTTATTTCCCATTTTACATTGCATAAGATTTGCTAAAAGGCACTTTTCTCCTCTCCAATCCTCTCCCCAACCCTCCATTCCTCCCTCTCCCTTCAGCCCCCCTCCTCACCCACATTCCCCTCCCCACCTGCTGGGAAGAGCTCATATTAGCCAGAGATGGGAAGCTATATTTTAGGCTCAACGGGAAAACCCAATTTCATTTGGAAAACTGAAATAGATTATGACACTTCAGAAGGGTTCATCTCTGGCCGCTTGTTTTTTTTTTTTTTTTTTTGCTTAATGCCCATTTCATATCTCTATTACAGCTCTGTGATTTACCATCCTGGCATAAAAGAACCGAGTGTATTCTCTATCTCCCAGTGCACTGGAAATACAGCCTTACATACATTTAAAAAACCTAAATCACTGTGAGCCCTGAAAAAAAAACATTTCCATGTATTGATTTAAACATGTCTTTTTGCAACATGCCTCCCTGCATGCTCTGGGGAACATAAAGCGACCCATAAATATTGTGGAAGAACCACACATTTTCTAGTCTTCTGTCACCCCGAGCCTCGGAACCGTCCTTCCCAGAGTGCTCCCCAGATCTCAAATCCAGGGCAGGCTGGCTGAGGGAAGAAAGCTCCCCGGTTTCAGGAGACTGCTGCAGGCCTTCTGCTGACAGTGCTGTCTGATCTCCCCTCAGGCTATTTCTAAAAATAATAATAAGCGATGTTTTCTCTTCGCACCGCCCTCCTCCAACAATGAAGGGTTCAAAGAGGGTCTAGTATGAATGCATTAATTCCACAACAGCCTTCTGAGGTAAGGAAGAACATGGTACCCCAGTTTCTGAGAAGGATTTCAGGGCCTGGGGTTTATATGTGTTCTAAGTGTTGCAGAAAAGCAGACTGGGATTAGCTTCATGAAAGCCATTACATCACTGAAGTACAAATACCATACAATTTTGGAGCTGGAAGCACCCGTACAGCAGAAACCGTTTCTTTAGAAATGAAAAGGCTCGGCCCCAAAGAGGTGAGGGGCTGGCCAAAGTCCCGCAGAGAAGGGATTGAAGTCCCACCCAAGACTTAGTGGCTGAACTAGGACACGTGGCCCAGGTTTTCCGGTTTTTAATTCAATGATCCACGATATTAAACAACATCAAGAAAAAATGGCAAGGTTTTAGAGGAACTTTTGCTTGTGGTAAGTCAAAACAGGAAAAAAATACTGCACTGACACAATAAATGCTTTGAGGGCACCCCCAGATCTGACTGAAGTCAAAGCCCACACCCCAAACCACCTCCTCCAGAGTAAATATTTGAGGTGGTTTATGATGCTCTAAGAAAGTGCTTAACAATTTGATTTTCTTTAAGAGAGTCTAGAAAACTAGACAAGTTGTTTAAGGGAGAATTGGGAACTTCTTTTCACTGTATGCCCTTTCTACTGTCTGAATACTAGTATTTGTTAACTATTATGCACATATTACTGGAATTGTTTTTTTTTAAGTAGCTGACACATTGTAAGGATTTTCCTGAACTATAAAATGTCATTTAATTAAAAGAAAAAACTGAATTCTTCTATTTGTCCCAAACTTGTGACCCCATTAGAGCATTATTTTATCTTCTTTGGAGCATACCCAGTGTCCTTTCACCCCATTTTCTCTGACAGTGTTTTCAGTACATCTGCTAAGTTTGTTACAATTACAGCTAAAAATATGCTTGCTTCTGCCCACTCCCAATTTATTATTTTTGTACGATCTTGCTCTTTACAGCATCTTTCTTATGAAAAATTTTCATCGGCCTTTATTGTCCTTATTCACTCAAGAGACATCTATTGTTCACCTATTCTATACCTCATGACCCTACCTACCAGGAAGATTGACATTGGAGCAAAATGTTAACTATATAGTCAGAAAAAATACACAATTAAGTCATCTGATATATGCTTTGAGGACACACTGGAGAAAATAAAATTAGTCTATGGGAGGAGGGAGAAAAGTATTGTGGAAGAACTGACATTTGACCTAGATCTTAAAGGGTGAAATGGAGGGTTTTTTTTAGAAAAAAAGAAGATAGAGAACTGTCCCCTCTAGGATTTTCAAGGACTGCTCGCAGAAGAAAAAGGGCAGTCAAAATGGGAAACCAGAATACACTAGCCAGGGGGCTGTGGGCGGTGAGCCATGAGGGCAGCGGACGGTGTGTGGGCAGGAGGAGAAAGAGGGAGAAGCCAGCAGGAGAGCCTGAGAGGAGGGAAAGAATGAGAGGAGCTGTAGGACATTTGACTGGATCAACACCTTATTTTCTTTCTCAAAAAAGAAAAATCTACTATTTTGCCTTAAAGATGCACCGCTCAGTGATAAAACTATACAAAGTCCCTCAAGGCCAAGGGTGGGAAAGTGGATACTTTGGAGAGGATGAAGGCAGGTGATGGATCAGAACACATGAGGGCCTCGGAGGTGGTCAATATGTTCTCTTTCTTGACCTGAGCAGTAGTGATGAGGGTGTTTACTGTATAACTAACTTATTATCTGTTGCTTTGGGTAACTTTGGTAAGTTTCTTTTTTTTCAGTTTTAAAGGTTACCAATATCTGGATGAAAGATGGGTCTCGTTTTTCAAGGCCTTAGGATGGCTTGTGGGAGAGTGGAAGTGGCTCGGCCACACCTCCGGCAAAGAACATGATGCACTAGATGATCATTCCATAGGTCACTATGGTGGAGAGGGAGGGAGTGGCTCTAAGGAGGTCCAGACCCCGAGAGAAGGGAGGGAGGCAGGTGGGGAACTCAGACAGACCCCAAGGGAAGTGGGGACCTCGTTTCCACCACTTCATCCAGGAAGCAGCATCACAGCCCACTAAAGCTTGGGGTGAGACTAGCAGGACCCCTTGTTCAGCGGTAGGTTAATGAAAGCAACATCACTCTGGGCAAAGTAAGAACTTTAGCCCCACCCACTTCAGTGTGGAGTGACTCAGGGGACCTCTTTTTTTATGTTATTTATTTATTTTATTTTTTTTTTAGAGAGAGAGAGAGAGAGGAAGGGAGAGAGATAGAAAGAGAGAAACATCGATGAGAGAGAAGCATCAGTTTGCCGCCTCCTGCACAACCCCTACTGGGGATCAAGCATGCAACCCAGGCATGTGTCCTGACTAGGAACCAGTGACCTCTTGGTTCATGGATCAATGCTCAACCCCTAAGCCACACCAGCTGGGGTCAAGGGAGCTCTTTTTAAAAAAGACGTAATCCCTTTGAAGAAAAAAGCAGAAGAATGGAACGACCTATATGACCTCTTGTTGTAGCTGGGACAGTTGAAGTGTTTGTCCCCTGGGAACAAAAGAGAGTCCTCTAACGGCTTAGGGAGGGGAGTCCACACAGTGCCCTGTGGTGAGACCAAGAGAGTACCGTGTCCCCTAACCCCACCACTTTCAGGGATTTATCAAAGAGGCAACTCCCAGGTCAGCTGCTGGCTTTAGAGCCTCCTTATCAACCTGCAGAGGTCACCACTTTCTCTCCTTCATCTTGACCCCTGTGCTGTCAACACCACAGTGTAGTCAAAATAGTGCTTGTGTTTAGGATCAAAGCGAACTGGATCAAACAAGACCAGACTTGACATGTATGATCTCTGTGGCCTTGGAGTAAGTTATTTAATCTCTCTGTTCCTCACATGTAAAAGGAGGACAATAACTCCTCTGTCAAAGTTCATGCATAGAGGTCATGCATGGACTAAAGGAAGTTCTACCTATGAAAGCACCTGCCTCGGTGCCTGATATGTACAAGGCACTCAGGAACCGGTGGTGTTTGTTTTTATAATGCAATGGGATTCATAAGCATTTTTTTTACAACACAGAAAGAGAAATAACCTCTAGAATAGCTAAAATCGAAAAGAATAACAATGCCTAAGGGTGATGAGAGCGAGGCGCAGCCAGAATTCTCAAAATCCTGATGGAAAGGTGATTTGGCCCCAAAACCCTGAGTAAGCTGTTCAGCAGAATCTACTAAAGCCGAACATATGCATCCACCCTCGGACTTAGAAATTCCACGTCAAGGTATAATATATACCTACAGAATACATACTTAGGCATCCAAAAAGTAAGAATCATCATAGCATCGTTTTTTCAAAAGAGCCAGCAACTGGAAATTACCCAAATATCCAACAGCACTAGGACAGGTAGCTTGTGGTGTACTCACAGACTATTACATCACAACAAGATTAAATGGCTTCCTACTTGATTCATCAACATGAATGAACCACATTAACCAAGCACTGAGCAAAAGAAACCAGACACAAAGGAGTCCATTCATATGGGATCGGTAGACTCTTCTTGGGGCAAAGCCCACAGGTTAGTGATTGAGAAGGGGCATGAGAGGGGCTTCTGGACTTGATCTGGGTGGCGGTTACTGTGTGTATTCACTTTGTGATCATTCAACAAGCTACAGACTTGTGATAGCTTCACTTTTCTAAGAGTGTTACACCACAATTTAAAAAATAAAATAAAAGGGAAAGGTTTAAAAAAATCAATTAAACGTTGATACAACCTAAGATATACACTCCATGCCATATCATTAACTGTCCTTCTTTTCTTAAAGTCTCTAGGAAAATTCTATTGCTTCTGAACAGTAGTAGTTAGCCTTTACTGAGTATAACTGTGTGTCAGGCTTGCCTCTGAGTTACGTGTATTAATTTCTTTAATCCCATCCCTCTTTATGTGCTGGGTATGGTTCCAATTTATTCCTATTATCCCAGCAAAATTATTTTTAAAACATATTTTATTGACTTTTTACAGAGAGAAAAGGAGAAGGATAGAGAGTTAGAAATATCAACGAGAGAGAAATATCAATCAGCTGCCTCCTGCACAAGCCCTACTGGGGATATGCCCACAACCAAGGTACATGCCCTTGAACAGAATCAAACTGGGACCCCTTAGTCTGCAGGCCGATGCTCTATCCACTAAGCCAAACCGGTTAGAGCCCAGCAAAATTATTACCAGTATCTCTGTACCTCTCAAAAGTGCCTGGGGTTAAAGAATGTATTACATATTTACCCCACCTATGAGGTAAGCACCATTATTACCTTTTGCTTTGTCTTATTTTTTAATGACACAGAAATTAAGTATAATTTGTCCAAGATCACAGGCTACTAAGTAATAAAGCCAGAATTTGAACCCAGAGTCTGGTTCCTCCCCAGTAGGATATACTGTCTTTCTTGTCCAGATTTCATTATTCTTGAGATTCAAAAAATCCTTAATGCCTATCTTTTCTTCTTGTGCTATTTTTACCTATTGTCAGTTGTCCTAAAATAGGAGAGCTGCTCATCTCCTTAGGGATCCCACAGCCTGTCCACCTTACTCACAATATCTTCTCCCTGTGTTCAGGAAATGAGTGGAAGGCATCTTCTCCTTTCTCTCTAAAAGAATATAAATATGCTCCCTTTCACGTTTACATTTTTCCAATCCCATGTATTTTCCAACCCTTCAGTCATATCTGTAAATCTGTTCCCCATTTCCCATTCATTCATTCAACAAATCATTCCATGAAGCCCTACTAGGTGCCAGGCACTGCTGGCCTCCATGGCAATAAACAAGTGCAGCCCATGTCTTCGGGAGCTGATAGCCTGGTATGAAAAACAGCGTTGAAGAAATGATGACGTAAACAAGTTTTCATTGACATCCCACTAATGGCTGTGAAGGGTTGAACAAGGGGCTTGACCTGAGGGCGTAAGGAGTCAGCAAAGTCTTCCCAGAGAGGACATTTGAATCAAGTCCTGAAACACCGATGATTGGAACTGGAATGGGAAATGCAGCAGGGAAGGGTGTTCTAGGCAGAAGGAAGAGTGTGTGCAGAGACACTTGAGGATGGAAGGAATCTGGACTGTGGGAGGAACCACAGAAAGGACTGTGTGGCCACAGAACGGCCTGTGTGGCCTAGTGAACAAGGGAGAGAGTGGTGCCATGGGAGGCTGGTAAAAGAGGCAGGGGAAGTTGGATCTCGCAGGACAGTCGCCGACATAAGGAGTCCTAAGTGCAATGGGAATCATTGGGACTCATTTAGCAGGAGAATGGCCTAATCCGGTCTCTCTGCAATGCTTCATCCTCGCTTTCCAATCACTAACTACTCCGAGCTAAGTGAAGAGGGAGGCCCTCTCCATTCATCCATGTATCCCGAGAGTATAGAACACTTTTAAAATGGTTTAAGAGCGTTTTTACAAATGAGCAGCCTACCCTAAATGTCCTTAGTTACCAGAAACTTCTTTTATCTTTTTCAGTAATGAACTGCCACCTAGTCTACGGGGACTAAATTTGTCAGAAGTCCTGGATCCCAGCCACTAGTTGCACCACTCCACTGTTCACCTGTAGTCGGTCTGTGGTTGTGCTCAGAGAGCACTATTTACACAACAGCAAGAAAAGTGTCCCTATAGTTGTGCAATGCATAAGGTCAGTCTCTGTCTACTAAGACTAGTATATTTATTTGTCTTCATATTTGTATTTGTGTTTATGACTAAGTAATTATTTTATTCTAAAAATGGCTAAAAATGATAGAAAAAATAGCACAAGATAACAAAACAGAAAGAGAACACAAATTCAAAGGAAGAGGAAAATAAAATAAACAGTAAGAATAGGGCCATAGAAATTATTCAGGAATGAGATTATTACACAAATGCATTCTTATGGCTTCATACATTTGGCTCTAAGTTCTCCAGCAGCCAATATTGTTGAGACTTGAGGGGGCTAATTAATCAGATCCTTCCTCAGAAGGTTCAAAACAATTCAGAAATAGAGCCAGAGAGAAAATTAAAATGCTATTTCTCTTCTTATCCTGGAAAGGCTGCACTGGCGAACTGGACTTGGATCTGAGATCCAAAATATTCTTCCTCATGAAGTGAACTCACTTGCCCCCAGCCACAGGAAGATCTATGGACAACTGCAGACACCTCCTGCCCAAAACGCCAAACCTGTCAGTCCTCCCATTACTTGAAGGCGGCCAATACCGACAGTAAGAACACCTTTGCCCGGAGGGTAGGTGATCCTAAGAGAGCGCTGAGAAGCTAGATATGCCAGCAGTGGCCATTGTTCCAATGCCACCTGTTAAATTATACCCACCCTGGGAAAGAGGTTATAAAAGGCAGGGAGACTCATGGAAACCAACTCTACAATCAGACCTTTTTAATTCTGCTCAGGTACGCAGCTCTTTGCTAGTCTGACCAACTAAGCAAGCATATATTTTGCGTTGCTTCTCCGAGTTTAAGTGCATACAGATTACCCGAAGATGTTTTTGAAAAGCAGATTCTCCTACGTGTGTCTGGGATGAGGGGAGAGATTCTGTATTTCCACAAGGTACCCGGTGATATAGATCCTGCTGGTTCACATCTCACATGTCTAGAACAAGGGGTCTTTGACCTTGGATCTACAAAGAATTCTTGAAGTCAGGGGGGGTCTATGAACTGATGTCATAAAACATATATGCATCTTTATCTTTACTGATTTCTAACTGAAATTTATTATTTCTTTCTATTATGAATGTAGACAACAAACCACAGTCGAATGAGCAGTACCTGTGACACTGTCACCAACAGAAATCTCAAATCTTTTCAAATATCACTTCATTATTATTGCAGATGTCTCCAAATTTTATATTCTGATCTCTCCAAACATGAGTTATGACTTTTCAGAAATTACAATAGTTATTAGATCCACTTCCGACTCTCGTTATTTCAAGTATTAATAACGAGGCATGTCTATTATCATCTCACAAATGCACGCATGCAGATATTTTTCATATTTTCATAGCTGTGTTTCATTATAATTTGGCTTCCTAAGCCTATGCATTGTATGTTTATGCTTTTAAAAGTGTTATTTCGGGAAAGAGTCCCTAGGCATCACCGGGATGCAGGAGACACGTAAAGGCTTAAAATCCTTGATGGAGAAAGATCTGTGAGAAGGATCCTTACCCCATTAATTACTGAGCAAACAATCTAGATTCTGAATCTTCCTTCCTACCGGGTATGAAACCTGGGCAAATGCTAAACCTCCCATTGCTTTGAGAGCATGTATTTCAAAGCAGTGGTTAAAGGACCAAATAAGTTACTGTTTTTAAGGTGAACAAGCAGCGCCTGGCTCAGCATGAATACCTTATCCGCGCTGGCTAAAGAGATACTGTGAGCACCATATACAGAGACTCAAGTGAAACGGCATCTAGTCAGCACCCATGGAGGAGACGGAGATAAATATATCCAAAGCCCTGTTCTCGCGGAGTCCTGGAGTCCACAGGTTCAGTAGCAGAGATGCAACCAAGCACAGTGAAGACACTGAGCAGACACTCAGAACATTAGGCAGGCACCGCGGGAACCCAGCGAAGGAACTCCTGGCCAGGTGGGAAAAGGAAGAAAACAAAACAAAAAAAAAAGCCTCACAAAATGTTCATCCAGTACCTCCCTGAAGTGTTCTGAGGTTGGCAAATGCATCTCATTTCCTCCTGGCTGCTACTTCCGCTGATTTCCTGCTTAAATCCCCCCCTGCCTTTTAGAAGCTCAATACCCATCCTCCTTATTAGCATGTTTCTGTCTGTTAGCGTTATTCCCACCTAGTCCCCCTTCCCCTGGATGCTGGTCTGTCACAATACCAGAACTGTGACAGGTTTATGCTCGGTGTAGACTCCCTTCCCTGGAGAAACATTCTCTCCGCAACCCAAGGGGCAGGCAGCATGCCAATACCAGTCACCACCCGCTCCGCCAGGGCGCACAGACTCTCCAGCCTGCGGGGCACAGTCACCATACTCCTCCTCCAGGCGAGCGGCCGGCCCCCAGCCAGACACGCAGATCTCTTGGCCTCCTGCCTGGTATCTGCGGATTCCTGGAAATTGTTCTCAGACAATTAGTACTAATAACAGTGACAGCGCCCACCGGCTGGGCTGGACTATCTGTCAGGCACGACACCCAGTGCTTCCTCTCTGAGCTCGTTTCCCAGCGCTGCTGTAACAAAACCCACACACAGGGTGGCTCACACCACGGACGCTGATGTTCTCACAATTCTGGAGGCTCGAGTCCAAGATCAAGACGTTGGCAGGGTTGGTTTCTTCTGAGGCCTCTCCCAGCAACGGTTCTCAACCTGTGGGTCAAACGACCCTTTCACAGGGGTCGCCTAAGACCATCGGAAAATGCAGATACTTACATCACGATGCATAACAGCAACAAAATGTCATGGTTGGGGGTCACCACCACATGAGGAACTGTATGCAAGGGTCTCAGCCTTAGGAAGGTTGAGAAGCACTGTCTCCCAGGCTCAGGAATGGCTGCCTTATCTCACACACCTCTGTCCTAATCTCCTCCTCTTCTAAGGACATCGGTCCGGTCGTGGTGAGTTAGGGCCTACCCCAATGAGCTCACTTTAACTTAATTAGCTTTTACAGACCTTATTTCCAAATATGGTTAGATTCTGAGGGACTCAGAGTTAGGGCTTCAAAATATGAATTATGGGGGCACACAGCTCAGCCCGTAACACTTGGGTTAACATCTAACCCACAGGGAACTACTGCGATGTGGGTCCCACAGCTCTGTAAAATTAGGTCACTTAGGTACCTGAGGACACCCAGCCGGGGGAGCTGACAGCTGGAGCCAAGGCACTTTGAGTCCACAGCCAGGGCTCTGCCCACTAGACCCACTTTCCCCTGGCACAGCCAGTGGGCTCACTCCAGGGGCCTGGAGAGCCCCACAGCTAGAGACTCAGGGAAGGGGGCTCAGATGCTACATCTTCACAGTCTTCCCGGACGCACCACAATATACGAACCTCTTCCTGACTCCATGTGGACTCCTGCTCCCGCGCCCATCTGCGTCCCAGCCCTTTGAAAGGCCTGCTCTCCGAAAGTGTGGGAACCCCTGTGTGCAGTATCCGTTCCTAGGAACTCATGTGTGGCCCTGGAGGTGTTTGTCTGTATTAGGATACAAGGCTGACCATTTGGTTGCCGGGCAGGGTGGAGAGTCCCGCAGGTACTGTGACTTTCCCACGCTCTTGGCCTTCGTTCCTGCCAACCGCTGAAGCCCACTCCTCCAGGGGGACCCTGAGTGGCCACCAGGAAGCTAGATCCCTAACCAGCTCCGCTGGTGCCAGCAGAGTTGGAGGCTGACCACCTCCCTCAGCCTCCAGTCCAGTGGTTCTCAACCTTCCTAATGCGGGGGCCCTTTAATACAGTTCCTCATGTGGTGGTGACCCCCAACCATTAAATTATTTTCTTTGCTACTTCCTAACAGTAATTTTGCTACTGTTGTGAATCGTAATGTAAATATCTGTGTTTTCTGATGGTCTTAGGCGACCCCT